>RCUC01055318.1:0-50175 GCA_003697995.1 Taxidea taxus jeffersonii | reverse complement strand
AGTATTCTTGGCTGCATGTTTTTCTCGTTTAGTGCTCTGAATATATCATGCCAGTTCTTTCTGGCCTGCCAGGTCTCTGTGGATAAGTCTGCTGCCAATCTAATATTTTTACCATTGTATGTTACCGACTTCTTGTCCCGTGCTGCTTTCAGGATTTTCTCTTTGTCGCTAAGACTGGTAAATTTTACTATTAGATGGTAAGGTGTGGGCCGATTTCCTATTGATTTTGAGGGGTGTTCTCTGCACCTCCTGGATTTTGATGCTTGTTCCCCTTGCTATATTAGGGAAATTCTCTACAATAATCCTCTCCAGTATACCTTCTGCTCCTCTTTCTCTTTCTTCTTCTTCTGGAATCCCAATTATTCTAATGTTGTTTCATCTTATAGTATCACTTATCTCTCGAATTCTCCCCTCGTGGTCCAGTAGTTGTTTGTCTCTTTTGCTCAGCTTCTTTATTCTCTGTCATTTGGTCTTCTGTATCACTAATTCTTTCTTCTGCCTCATTTATCCTAGCAGTAAGAGCTTCCATTTTTTATTGCACCTCATTAATAGCTTTTTTTATTTCAACTTGATTAGATTTTAGTTCTTTTATTTCTCCAGAAAGGGCTTTTATTTCTCCTGACAGGGTTTTTCTAATATCTTCCATGCCTTTTTCGAGACCGGCTAGAACCTTGAGAATTGTCGTCCTAAATTCCAGATCTGACATATTACCAATGTCTGTATTGATTAAGTCCCTAGCCTTTGGTACTGCCTCCTGTTCTTTTTTTTTTTTGTGGTGAGTTTTTCCGCCTTGTCATTTTGTCCAGATGAGAATCCGCTGTTCTCCTTGTTAAGTGAACTTGGTCTTGGCTGGATTTCTTGTTGATCTTCTGGGGGAGGGGCCTGTTGTAGTGATTCTCAGGTGTCTCTGCCCCAGGCAGAATTGCACCGCCCTTACCGGGCCAGGCTATGTAATCCTCTCAGGTTCACTTTCGGGAGCTTTTGTTCCCTGAACGCTTTCTGTAGAGTTCCGGAGGACGGGAATGAAAATGGCGGCCTCACAATCTCCGGCTGGGAGGAGCCAGAGCTAGGGGCCCCAGTCTTCAGTGCGCCTTCAGAGAAAAGCGCTTAATCACTCCCATCTCCCCAGCCTCCGGCCGCGCTTGGAGAAAATCGTGCGTAATCAGTCCCGTCTTACTGGCCTCTGGCTGTGCTCCGAGGTCACCCAGCCTGTGACCAAGCATCTCTGTCTCTGGCAGAGTCCCATCTGGAGTCTCCAAACCCCATAGATCCCTGAGCTCTTCCAGGTCGGAGTCTCCCCGGATCTTGTGGGGACCCCTTGCACAGAGCACTGGCCCGTGTCACAGACCACGGCTCTAGGAAACCCCGAGTTGAGAGCCCACTCCTTGGCTCCTCTCCGCAGCCGGCTTCCCCGCTCTAATACCTGTGAGTTCTGCGACACTCAGACACCCCCGATCCTTCTGTGACCCCACGGGACCTGAGTCCACGCTGTCCCCGTGAGGTCTTCACCCCAGTTTAGCCTCTGGAGTGATGTCCCTCCATGAAGCAGACTTTTAAAAGTCCTGATTTTGTGCTCAGTTGTTCAGCCGCTTGCAGGGAGCCAGCCCCTCCCCCTGGGGTCTATCTTCCCGTCGCGTTGGATTCACTTCTCCGCTGGTCCTACCTTTTAGAAAGTGGTCCATTTTCTGTTTCTAGAATTGTTGTTCTTCTTCTCTTCGATCTCCTGTTGGATTTGTATGTGTTCAGAATGGTTTGATAAGCTATCTAGCTGAACTCCTGCTGCCTGATGTCGTCTCAGCCTGCTACTTCTCTGCCATCTTGACTCCTCTCGAGAAAAATATTTTAAAAATGACTTAAATTATCTAGAAGTTATTCTGAAGGTATACAGGAAGTGGGGAAATATTCATTCAAGAAAACAGACTAAATCTTAGTAGAAACAGTGAGAGTTTACAGCACTTCAATATGACTGGTCTCCTATTCTCTGCTCTGTCTTACTGAAACTACTCTGGGAGTTTGAACTGGGTGGGTGCTCTAAGAAGACAGGGACTCCTTTTCCCCCAGCTTCCAGGCCAGGCTACTCCATCTCTGGAGGTGCAGGCCATAAGTATTTCCCCTTGCTGTAGTTCCACAATGCAGAAGCTTTATGCCAGAAAAACAGAGTATAGATGTCTACAGTTACCTTCTTCCAGCTTACCCAGTATATACAATAAAACCCCCATTCCAGGCTGGCAGCTTGAGAATGCTGGGCCCTGGTTTTCTGGGTATAGAGGTTCTATATCTACAGGACTAAGTCAAGTAGAACTTTCCCTCTCCCAGCACTTACTTGTCAAGCAGGAGTGTCCCTCTGGAAGAAGCATGTACTGTTTCTGCCTCCACTTCTTCTGCAGTGATGGGAAGTTCCTGCCCACAAGAAAGGGCAGGCCAGAGAAGCAAGCCTTAACAAGTCCGTCAGTTCTGCCTAAGGGAACTGATTTTTATTTAAAACAGAGGGTGTAAAATTCCATACCAAAGAATGATGAAAAAAACCCTAGCGATATTAGTGGACACCAATTAAGAGAATGCACTTATAGCTCCATGATACAAGTAGCTAAAAGTAAAATGGCAGAATACTTAAAGGTGTAACGTAGAACCTGGAAAAGAGATAGCCAAGAAGAGTCCTTCTGGGGTCACGGTCAGCCCTGGGGATTGGGAAGGCTATGCATATATGCTTGGCTACACCTACTCAAGGAGCAGAGTAGGATCTAGGACTGACTTGAAACACATTTCCAGAGTCCCACACAATATCTGCCCAACTACTAACTGAACTCTGATTTACTGTGATCCAGTACTTAAGCCATGCTTAAAAATATAATCTTAATCCAATCCTAGTCATCTGGAGACTACATATCCTGTAAAAGAGACAGGAGTGATAAGAGACAAGGTAAAACTACTAGTCCCTATCTGAATATGGTTGAAATTGTAAACTCAATGGACTGTGATACAGCTTCTAAGCCACACACACATCCAGTAGTAATGGGTAAAACTTGGATTGCTAAAAGGGATTAAGCAAATTTTTTTTTTTTAAGATTTATTAGAGAGAGAGTGAGCATCTTATTGGGGGAAGGGGCAGAGGAAGAGAGAAAATCCTTAAGCAGACTCCCAGCTGAGAATGGAGCCTGATGTCTGGCTCAGTCCCAGGGTGCCGAGATCATGACCTGAGCTGAAATCAAGGGCCAGACGCCCAACTGACTGAGCCACCCAGTTGTCCTGGGATTAAGCAAATCTTAAGCCAATAAGAGGATCATTGCTATTTTGGGGGCAAACCATAAGTAGCCAGGGTGAATGACAAAAACAAGAAAAATATTGTAGGGGGTCCCTGGCTAGTTCAGTCAGTAGAACATACAACTCTTGATCGCAGGGTCATGAGTTCGAGCTCTAGATTGAGATCACTTTAAAAAAAAAATCAGGGGACATCAGAAATTGCATGTTTCCAGAGATCTATAGACTTCAGTGTCATTTCTGCCAAGTCCTGAATCAACCAACCGGGTGAAGAGCAACATCAATTCTTCAGGGATGAGAGAAACCAATATCCAAAGCTGCTACAATATATTATCTAAAAATGTCCAGTTTTCAACAGTAGAAATTACTTTTGAAGGGGCCTGAATATTAGACATAAAAGAAAACTTCAAAGCAGCCCTTATAAATGTATTCAAAATAAAGGAGACAACATAGTAAAATGGAAAAACTCAAGTGAAATTTAAAATTCCCTAGAGGGCAGTCAACAGTTTATTTGTGCTGTCATAAGAAAGACAACAAATGTGAAGTCTGTTCAATAGGGTTTTACAATCAGAAGAAAGAAAAAATAATAATGGAAGAAAATAAACACTCAAATATGAGCCATTAAGTGCCCCAACATATGCCTGGTGGAAATGCCACAAAGAAAGTGAAGGGAGACAAAAGCATTCAAAGAAATAGCTGAATATTTCATAAATTTAATTTTAAAAAATTATGTATACATATAAGAATCTCATCAAATTTTAAGGATAAACACAGAGACATCTAAACACAGATACAGAATAGTAAATAATGAAAAACAAAGACAGAGAAAATCTTAAAAGCATCAAAAATTAACTCCTCTGTACAAGGGAATCATGGATTCCCTTAATAAGATTAATGGCTGAGTTCTCATCAGAAACCAGAGGTCAGAAAGCAGAGGGATGACATATTCAAGGTTTTGTAAGTATAAAGATAAAACAAATAATACCTTTAACCAAGCATTTTATATCCAGCAAAATTATCTTTCAAATATAAAGTCAAAAGAAAGATCTTCCTGGATAAACAAAAGCTGAAATAATTTGTTGCTAGAAGCCATGCCATATAAGAAGTACTAAAGTATTTGAGCTGAAAGCAAATGACACTGGGCAGTAATTTAAATCCCCATGAAAAGACAAAGTGACTGATTAAACTATGAAAGTAAGTATAATTACTTATTTCTCCCCCTTCTAACTGATTTAGAGGATAACTGCATAAAATGTTTCATTAAATAAAATTTATTATATTACATAAAATTGTATACAACAAGTATTGTTTGGCTTAGCACATAGAAATGTAATATCTTAAAGTGTTACTGCACATGAGGGAGAGGATAAAACTTGAACTGGAATAAGAAAATGACATTAGAAGATAACTCAATCTGCAAGAAGAAATAGAGAACCAGAAAGGCTAACTAAAAAGGTTTGAAACTTAAGAAGTTAGAGCAAGTACATATTTATAATCTCAGCTCTTTTTAAGACCTAAGATCATATAAAATAATGTAACACTATTCAAAGAGGTAACCTATATAATAGGCCCAAATGAGAGGAGGGTGTGGAGCTGTATAAGTAAATTTTGTTTCACTCAAATTCATTTAGTGTACATCTGAATTACATAATGCATATGTATGCATGTTCATACATACACATATACATAGTAAGCCTTAAAGAAATCATGAAGAAAATAATTATAGGTAACTTAAAACTTGTTAAATAAATTGAAATGTTAACTACAAAATAAAAGAAAAAATCAAAAAAAAAAAAAAAACAAAAAAAAAACAAAAAAAAGAAAAAAAAAAGGGCCCCAAAAAAGAAAATGCCCAAAAAAAAAAAAAAAAAAAAAAAAAGACAGATACAAATCCAACCATGTCAATAACATTAAGTATGGATAGGTTAAACAATCCAGGGACAAGGTAGAGATTATCAAATTAGGTAGAAAAACATCCAACCATATGCTGTTTACAGGAGACCCATTTTAAAGATTTTAAAGATGTATGACGACTTCCTGTCTGAACAGCAGAGTTTTCAACCCCTGGGAGAGAAAAAGAGAGACAGAGAACTAATGATCTCCAGCTGTTATCCATAAATGCTACCTCTGCATTTTCACTTCAGCTGAAGTGAAATTTTACTGGGATCAGATTTAGATACACTGTGGAACTTTTTATATGGAAAACCTCTTGGGCTCAGCTGATTCGAGGGAACCAATAGGAAGCTTTGGGTGGTAACTGAGGTTCGGCTGGAGGGAAACATTGTGCTTAGTGTTCAACTCTCTTCAAAGGCTTGGAGATTCCTCTGTGATCAGCAAGGAAAAAATACAGAAGTAGAAGTGACATGAACTTTAAAAAAAATCCCCCCACACTAGTTACATTGGCCTTCTAAATAGGGTTATAACATATGTTATAACATATGTTTACTCTCAACATAGGTTGAGAGTAAAAGGATGGAGAAAGATTCATCATGCAAACAGCAATAGGAGAGGTAATACTATAGCTCTGCCATGTAATACATGGCCACACTATGTCAGACAAAATTGACTTTAAAATTTCAAAAATGTAACTAGATAGAAAGGATTGAAGCTTTTATCATTAGAAATATCCATCAAGAAGACAAAAAAATAATTTTATAGTACATGTACTTAAAAGCCCAAAATACTGTAAGCAAAAATTGTCAGAATTGGAGGAATAGACCTTTCAATAACAATAGTTAGTATGATAGACATCAATACCCCATTGTATTTGTTTGCTAAGGCTGCTACAACACAATACCACAGAACTAGTGACTCAAACAACAGAAACTTACTTTCTTTCAGTTGGGGAGGCTTAAAGTCCAAGATCAGGGTGTCAGCAGGGTTGGTTTCTGCTGAGGCATCTTCCTGGCTTACAGATGGTGGCCTAATCAGGATGTCTTCGCCTGGTCTTTCCTCTGGTGCCTCTTCCTGTTCTTGAAAGGACACCAGTCAGTGGTCTCATTTTAAATTAAGTCTGTAAAACTCCTCTTTCAAAATAGTCACATGAATTTTGAAGGGACCTATTTTGGGCCATAACACCTGCTATCAATAATAGATAGGACAACTAGGCAGAAGCTCAACAAGGAAATGGAATAGTTGAACATTTTATAAGCCAACTAGGTAAGAGAAACCTCTATAGAGCACTGCATCCAACAATAGCACAGTACTTAACTGCACATGGAAGATTCTCCAGAATAGACCATAAGTCTCAATAGATTAATTTGGGTTGATATGGTGATCATGATCTCATATCATGATCATTTTCTCTGATCAGAGTGGAATTAAACATCAAATGGAGAACTGAGAAACTCACAAACAAGTGAAAGTTAAGTAAAACACTTCTAAATAACAAAAACGTTAAAGAAAAAAGTCACAAGGAAATTAGAGAGTATTTTGTGATGGATGACAGTGACAGTAGAACACGCTGGTAAATTAGCCCTCTGGAAGATCATTATAGCTGTACACACTGGTATTAAGGTCTCAAATCAATAGTCTAAGCTTTCACCTTAAGATACTGGGAAAATCCATTATATCCATAGCAAACAGAAGGAAGGAAAAATAATATTAGAACGAAAATATCTAGAATAGAAAAACAATAGGAAATATTGATTCTTAAGAAAGATGGACAAAAGTGGTAAACCGTTAAGTAGGCTGACCAAGAAAAAAAACAGGAGTCTCAAATTACCAATGTCAAGAATAAGAGGTAGCATTACTATTAACCTTAAAGGGAAAGGTTACATGGGAACACTATGAAAAACTCTATTGTCAAATCAGATTAATTTAAATGAAAAGGAGAAACTCAAACACAAACCACTGCAATAGACTTAAGAAGAAATAAAAAAATTGAATAGGCCTATAGTAAGTAGAGACTGGGTTAGTGATTTAAACACTTGACACAAAGAAAATCCCAGACCCAGACCCTGATAGCTTCATTGGTAAATTCTACCAAATCTTTAAAAAAGAATTAGTACCAATACTTTATAAATTCTCCCTAGTCCTACCACTGCTTAAAAACAAAAATAAAAACATAATTATAAAAAAAAACACTCACCAACCTGCATTCCCCCAGTAATCCTCCTTTATTCTAAAGAACATCCGCAAAAAAATTATTGATGAAGGACAGAAATCAGAAAGCTTTTTCCTTAAGATCTTAAACAAGGAGGTCCTCTTGCCACTTCTACTTAACATTGTACTTGAGGATTCTAGTTTGATTAAATAGGCAAGCAAAAGTAATACAAAACCCAGATTGGAAAATAATTAAAATAATGTTGGAATTAAAAATAAAACCTCTATTTGCAGATGACATTCTTACATATAGAAATCCCACAAAAAATTCTACAAAAGTTAGAATAACCAATATCAACAATGTTGCAGAATACAAGATCAACATAAAAAGTCCATCATATTTCTAGACACTATAAAATAGACAGTAGACACTACTTCAGAAAATAAAATTCCACTATAATAGCATCAACAATAGGAATAAAATATAGGATTTGTACACTAAACTATAAAACTGGTGAAAGATATTAAAGACAAAAGTTGAAAGAAAATTCATGTTTATGGTCTAGGAGACCAAATTTTTTTTTTCAAATTCAGTTATCCAACTCATAGTACATTATTAGTTTCATATGTAGTGTTCTGTTGAACACTGTTTTTCAATTACATATACCACCCAGTGCTGATCACATCATGTGCCCTCCTCAATGCCCATCACCCAATTGCCCCATCTGCCCACCCACCTCCCCTTCCACAATCCTCAGTTTGTTTCCCAGAGTCAAGAGTCTCTCATGGTTTCTGGGAGACCAAATGTTAAGATGACAATATTCCTTAATTTTTTTTTAACAATTCAAAATTATCCCTATTCAGTTCTTACCTTGATTTTTTGCAGAAATTGACAAGCTGATACTTCTTCTTTTTTTAAAGATTTTATTTTTTGACAGAGAGACACTGTGAGAGAGGAAACCCAAGCAGGGGGAGTGGGAGAGGGAGAAGCAAGCTTCCCACTGAGCAGGGAGCCTGATGTGGGCTAGATCCCAGGACCCTGAGATCATGACCTGAGTCAAAGGCAGACGCTTAATGACTGAGCAACTAAGGCACCCTTGACAAGCTGATCCTAACACTCCTATAAATGTGCAAGGGACCAAGAATTGCCAAAAACAACCTTAAAAAATTTTTGGAGAACTCAAACGTCCTAATTTCATATGTACTATACAGCTGCCATTATAAAGACAATGTGAGACTGGCATAGGTAGATATGTATAGATTACTGGAGGTAGGGTTAATTTCAGGACTCTCAATTCTAACCTTTACTGTCAGTCCATTTTCAATTTACAAGTCCATGGAGAAAGAGCAGACTTTACAACAATCAATGATGTTATAACTGTATATATACACAGAAAAGAGCAAAGATGGATCCCTTCATGTTATAAAAAAATATTAGGAAAAGTATACCTTTTAAACTATCTCAAAATGTATTGGGACACCTGGGTGGCTCAGTGGGTTAAGCCTCTGCCTTCAGCTCAGGTCATGATCTCAGGGTCCTGGGATCGAGCCCCACATCGGGCTCTCTGCTCAGCAGGGAGTCTACTTCCTCCCCTCTCTCTGCCTGCCTGTGTCAAATAAATAAATAAAATGTTTTAAAAAAATGTAGAAATTCTGCCCCACAGAAGAATTAAGTGATCATTTTTTTAAAAAATGTATCATAGACCTAAAAGTAAGGGAGAGAACTATAACATTCTTAAAAGGAAAAAATAGTATTAAATCTTTGATCTTCAAAAGACAATGGTTTCTTAGATATGGTACCAGAAGCAAAAGAGAATAAGGAAATAGTGGATTAGCTGGACGATATAAAAATTAAAAAAAAAATTTCCACTGCAAATGATACCATCAAGACAGTTCAAAGATTACTCATAGTACGGGAGAAAAATTTTTTATGTTTGATAAGGGTGGGTCCAGTGTCCCAAATAAACAACTCTTACACCTTAATAATTAAACAACTCAATTAAAAACAAGACACAGGGGACGCCTGGGTGGCTCAGTTGGTTAAGCGGCTGCCTTCGGCTCAGGTCATGATCCCGGCGTCCTGGGATCAAGTCCCACATCGGGCTCCTTGCTCGGCGGGGAGCCTGCTTCTCCCTCTGCCTCTGCCTGCCTCTCTGTCTGCCTGTGCTCGCTCTCTCTCTCTCTCTGACTAATAAATAAATAAAATCTTAAAAACAACAACAACAACAAGAACAACAACAAAACCAAGACACAGATTTGATGAGAGATGTCTCCAAAGAAGATCTACAACTGGCACATAAAAAAGATGCTCAGCCCTATTAGCTATTTGGTGTGTGCAAACCAAACCATCATGAGATACCTTTTCGCAGTATTTAGTAGACGTGATTAAAGTTCACGACCAGTTGGCTTTAAGAAGTTATTTAGATAAGCTGAGTAGGCCTGATTCAATTCAAACCGTGCCAGGTTTTAGGAGAAGAACTGAAGCTTCCCTGGGGGAGAAATTCTGCTTGCAGACAGGAAGTTCAGTCATGTCTAAATATCCTTACTGATAACCTATCCTATAGATTTTGGATTTGCCTGGTTAGACTCTACAGTCACATAAACCACATAAAAAATCACATAAAAAATAACAGATTGCCATTGAATAAAATAAAGTTGTGTGTATCCATACTGATAGGAATATGTTAAGTATATTAAGGCATTTCTTATGGTAGTAGTACCAAGTATTAAATGTAGAAATAGTGAGGGAAATGGAAACTACCCATTTGGCGACGATGCTGGTGGGTATTTTGGGTAAGAATCCTCAAAGGATACCAAGATACTGGTCAGTGGAAGTTGAACAGGAATAGAATATTGCCACAATCTAAGAGTAACTTCCTATGAAATTCCACTTATCACCAAGGGCAAAAATTGTTTTTGTGTGTGAAGAAACTTGGCAAAAGTGTTACCCATTATGTTTACAGATATCATATTGAAATCAGCAGTTTACTTTAGTTATGTCATGTTTATATGTATCATTCTTATACCACAAGTGGTGGTGGTGTGTCCCCTTTGATGTGCTGTATTGAGAAGAGCACAGCATTATTAATTAGGATATTTCTGTTAGGGATGCCTGAGCTGAGTCTGCTCAAGAAACACTAGACAGACCTGGATTGGGTATCATGTAGACTCTGAATCTGTTAAGGCCCTGTAGGTAAGGGCAAGACTGAGGAATAGCTCCTGATTAAAGGAAAGATTCTGGGGGTGTCTGGGTGGCTCAGTGGGTTAAAGCCTCTGCCTTCAGCTCAGGTCATGATCTCGGGGTCCTGGGACTGAGCCCCGCATCAGGTTCTCCACTCAGCGGGGAGCCTGCCTCCTCCTCTGTCTCTCTGCCTGCCTCTCTGCCTACTTGTGATCTCTGTCAAATAAATGAATAAATAAAAATCTTAAAAAAAAAAAAAGGAAAGATTCTGGACCAGAATGGAAATTGTCCAGACTGTTGGGACCATTGGGACATTTGGCCACATTTGAAGGGATCTATGGATGTGAGTATAGTGTTGAAACCACATCAAGTTCCTGATTTTGAGGTTATGTCAAAATTACATATAACTTTTTTTTTTTTCTGGAATATTGTCTGTGAAGAAGCAAATGTAGTAAGATATTCACAGTTGGAGGATCTGATTGAAGGCATACAAGAATTCTTTGTTTTGCCATTGTAGCTTAAAGTTTGAAATTATTTAAAGATACATTAATTTTAGGGGCGTCTGGGTGGCTCGGTGGTTTGAAGCCTCTGCCTTTAAACACTGAGGCATGATCTCAGGATCCTGAGATCGAGTCCCTGGGATTGGGCTCTCTGCTCGGCAGGGAGCCTGCTTCCTACTCTCTCTCTGCCTGCCTCTCTGCCTACTTGTGATCTCTCTCTGTCAAATAAATAAATAAAATCTTTTAAAAAAATATACGTTAATTTTATAAATAATGAAAATGTTTTTCTAGGTCTTATTATATGGTTCTTGATTTAAATTTAAAAACCTAAAATTGAATTGGTATATGGAACAAAGGAACAAAGCAGATTAAAGACTTTTTAGTTTGTTTTGGGCTCCCAATTATGTTTTGCTTTAAAAAGTAGGGGTCTGGGTTGAGGGAATCAAAGTTTGATACTGAGAAGTTTCTACTCACAAACCTTACCTTATAAGAAATTTAACACTTCTCAAATACAATTTATTTATTTATTTTTATTTATTTATTTATTTACAGATTTTATTTATTTATTTGACAGAGATCACAAGTAGGCAGAGAGGCAGGCAGAGAGAGAGGAAGAAGCAGGCTCCCCACCAAGCAGAGAGCCCGATGTGGGGCTCCATCCCAGGACCCTGAGATCATGATCTGAGCCGAAGGCAGAGGAGGTTTTAACCCACTGAGCCACCCAGGCGCCCCTCCCCTCAAATACAATTTAAAGTGTTGGGTGGCTCAGATGGTTAAGCATCTGCCTTTGGCTCAGGTCATGATCCCAGAGTCCTGCGATGGAGTCCCACATCAGGCTCCCTGCTCAGCAGGGATTCTGCTCCCTCTTATGTTCTCTTTCTCTCTCTCTCTCTCTCAAACAAACAAACAAATAAATTTTTATAAAAAAAAATAAAGTGATGAACAAAGATCCTTATATGGGATTCAGCATTGAAATCATTCTGTGAAGAAAGTTTTTTGTAGTCAAAAGGACAGATAATTTGTAAATATTTCCTGGATCTTGGCTTTCATTTTTCCTTCCGTCATTTCATATAACCCATTTCTTTTTGAATTATTTCAGATGATTCTTTTTTTTTCTCCTACTGGTAACCTTCTAGCTCAGCATTTGGTGAGGGCTCTTATTTTTGGCCCCAGCAAGTAGTTACTTTTGGTTTCCATCTTTGTTTTTTAGATTCTTTCATCATGTAGGACTCTAGTCATGGGTGAATCCAATGTTTGTAAGAAGCAGCAAATGTTTATTTTGTAATATCAACTTGATATTTGAATTGGCACATGCTTTAACTTTTAATTTGATATCATTGTTCCTTAGCATAGAATTAGCTCCTATTGTGGTTTTGGAAGCCCGTCAGCATGAAAAATCAATATGATCTGAAAAGGCTAATATACTGTAAATTATATTATTATGACCTGGCCAGAAAAGCTACTCCATGACTTCATTCAGTTTCTGCTGTGAAAACAAGTCAGATTGACACACTGCCAAAAGCAATGCCATGTTTATTTATAAAATCATGAACCAAGGAAAATTGTAAATTGACTCACTAGTGCATGATTCAATTTTTAAAATAGAAAAAATTTCACATTTTAAACCTTCTCTTTAAAAGGAAAATTCCAATTTATTTTTTTATAAATTCATGGCACTCATAGAGCTCAACCATAGTATGCTCTGTGGGTAGCAAAATATTGTGGAAAAAGTATATATTTTAGATTTGGATAGATATGGGTTCAAATCCTGTATCAGCATCTTAGCATATTTGATCATGAACAAATTAAGCTTAACCTTCCTCAAAATTTGCCCAAAGTATTGCATGGAAGAATTAAATAAGGACACATATAAAATATTATGCATGGTACCTTGTAACAATAGCCATTCAAAAACGTCTCATTTTCTGGCCTATCTATTTTGGGGTAGTTTCCTTACAGTTTCTTCTGGTTCCCCCCTTATGGTTTCACACTGAAATTTTGTAGGATTTTATAATATTGCTCTGTGCTTCAACAAACAGCTTGCTTTGGGAAATTCGCTAATCATTCTTAGCTTTATCAGGTCAAGAGGACAGGAAGGTAACTTTAAAAGGATGACAGGGAAAAAAGAGACCTAGCAAATAAGAACCATGAGAATTGTAGGTTATCGACTGAAGCTGAACTCTATCCTGCAGACATACCTGGTGGTGAAAATATGTTGGAGGAATATTGAAGAGTTTGATGTCAGTCAATCTTCACAGAGTTCGTATGTGAAGAGTTCATCTTGTATTAAAGCAAACAAGAAAAACTATCCTAGAGGGCTGTGTTCTTTGATCTCTGGCAACTGCACAGTCTATTAAAAAAATATGCCATTATGAAGTCTGATGCTTGCAAAACTTTCAGTCCTGGAGTCCTGACCTGAAGTCCTAAGGCCTTCTTCTTATACACTCCATCAGTCATCAGGTAAATATCTACAGAAAGCATCCAAGAGGAATCAAGAGACTAACAGAGTAAATGTGAAAACAGAAATGAGCAGTGTTGAAGTAGACCATTGGGAGGGGGATAGGGAAGTTTCTACTAGGTTTTGTGCTTTCAGAGCCCCAAAATATTGATTTTTCTGCTTTCTGTAGGCAGGGCATCTATATCTTTCAATGTTTTTAAAAGCAAGACTTCAACAACAGATTTGTTTAGAATAACTAAAATTATACTTGGAGGTATAACTCTTTTTGTAGTAAATTTTAACAAAATTATATCAACATACAGTTTCATATAAACACAGAGATATCACCTTGCTCCTTTTAGGGAAAAAAAAAAACAACTATTGAATTTCCTTTTGTAGTTTGACTAATACAGGAGTTTACCTGTTCTGTATGTATTTTTCTGCTGCTGCTTTCAGAGTTTCTCAGTCTAGGAAATACTGACCTAACTCAGTTGCTCATTCTTGTCTACATTCTTCTACGTACCCCATCTACTGAACTTTCATTACCAATATATCTTGCTTTATTCATAAATCAGGCAAGTAGCAGGCAAGCATTGATCATCAATCTTTTTTCATCACTTGATACTTTAAAGAACTTCATGAAGTAGGTGTTGTCCCCCTGTTTTACAAAGATGCTAATGAGGCCAGGAAAGTTAATTGATCCGCTCCAGATCTTAATTGCGCAGGTCAGATAGTCTGAATTTCAAACCTGCAAACCGATCACAAGCAGGCTCCTTCTATACTGTAGCCTCAGCACAATTATGTACAGACTTCCCTTGCCTTCTAGTTCCCAGTAAACCCACTGTAAGTTGAAAATAGCCCGAGTCAAAAGTGCATGTAATACGCTTCTCCTGCTGAACATCATAACTTCGCCACCCCCCCCCAACAGTTACATTAGCCTGCACTTAGGCAAAGTCATCTAACACAAAACCTAGTTGATAATAGTGTTGTATCATGAAACTTATTGAAACCTGAAAGTGAAAAACAGAATGGCTGTGGGTATAGAATGGTTGTAAATGTGTCCGTTTCCCCTCGGGATCACATGCCTGAGAGCTGCGGCTCACTATCACTGCCCGACATCACCAGAGTATTGTACCATGTATATTGCTAATCTGAGAAAAGACCAAAATTCAAAACTTAAGCTTCTGAATGTGTAACACTATTGCACCATCCCAAAGTCATAAAATCGTATGTTGAACCATTATTAGTCAAGACTGTAAGTAACTACCATCTATCATTGGCTTACTACTTGCTCATTAGGGAGATACAAGGATGAGTATGTATAGTAGAACATAGTCCTGAAGTGCATCAGACAGTAATATGGAGATTTTCAGAAATTAATATTTCTGAGTGATATAAAAAATGTTCTTCATGTACCAGGGTCTGTGGAGATAGACAGAAGGGGACAACTATATTGTGTACATGTAGAAAAAGCTACAGGAAATATGCAGTTGCTTTCTAATGCATTTTCCACACTAGACTGGTTCTTGTATCCCATACACCAGGTTCCTCGTATGTGCTTAATAAATACTTGTTGAGTTAGTAAGTAAGTCAAAAGGTCAAATATCAGCTAGATTTTGTAAAAAGGATAGCAATTATTAGCCAGGTCCAGAAGAATAGAAAGAGCTTTCCAAGTGGAGAGTAGGATATAGAAAGTAAACAGGGAGCATATAAAGAGCTTTGTAAGTGAGCAACTTGTTCATCCATTTAACATTCATTCAATGCTCACTATGTGCCAGGAACTGTTAAAGGGCCCCAAAGCATGTCCAAATTATAATGCTTATGGAGAAGAATGGTAGAGGATGATCTCTGGGATATGGGTGATAGCTTTTTGTCTTGAAGATCAGGCTGATGAGTTCCATATACATTGAGAGCAGCATGAAGCAAGGTTTGGTTTTAAAAACTAACTAACCTGTCAAGAGTACAATAAATCAAAGCTGACTTTTATCTATTTCATCAAATTTTACTTTGCAAAGTTTATTTTGCCATGAGGAAAGTAAATACATTCATCACACACACACACACACACACACACACACACACACACACACACAAGCTTAGAAAACAGGAGCAGAGTGATGTTTAGAGAGATAGCACTGCTGGATGAGTGGGAGATAAGATTGGTAAGAGCCTCCACTCAGACTGATGGGGGCTGAGAATCATCCAGCTGAGCAACAAAGAGAAACCAACAGTGGGCAATAGTTCTGAGGTAGGAGCAGTTCTATAGAAAGTCCTACGGTGGGATTGAGGTGATCCAAAGGCCCACTGGTTGTAGTGAGACAATACAGGAATAACAGAGAGGCCATGAGTCAGAGATGAAAGTGACATTTCCTTTTTCTATAGCATTGGCTATGCAGAGAGTGGAGATGTCAGCTCAGGGTGGGAGCACCTGGGGAAAAACAAATATGGGTTTGAGGTTAAAGGAAGAGCATGAGCCCATTTTGGAATTGGTGGTTTGGGTTGCATTTAGCAGGCAGTCAAAAATACAGGTGTGGAACTTCTGAAAAAGACTGAGGCTGAAAAGATATAATTAGAAGACTTCATAATAGAAATTTTGGCTGAAGCAGGAAGGCAGATGTGCCCACCCAAGGAGAAAGTGAAAAATAAGAAGAGAAATCAAAGGATGGAAAGCCAACGGTTAACGGGAGAGAGAAAGGAGACAGGGAATGAGCAGGCAGAGAAAAAGGTGGCATTCTCACAGGGACCTCTGCATAAGGCTTCTGATTACATTCGTTTACAAGCTTGGCAGAGCAATAATTAATGCTGATGAGCTGAGTTGCTTGCAGATCACAGATTCTGTTGTGCCCTTGACACTGGGAATTACAAGACTCCCTGAAGATCTGAAAACAAAAGCAGCCTTTGTGGAATTTGAAAGCCAACTTTATGAATAAAGCACTCGAGTTAGTCCAAATAGAGTCTGGGGACTTGGCTTCAACTCTTTTCAAAGAGAAGACTATTTCTCTAGTTGCTGCTGAGTATATACTTTTGCATAATCTTTGGTGCAAATTAATCTTTGCAGATTACAATAGTTTGGTAGGATACCAGGACCCAATACTTAAAGGCCATAAGGTCTGCTTCTATGAGACCAGGAATGACTGAGTAAATGGGGTTTCCTCCAAAATGATTTGAAGTGAAGAAATTCTTTTAAAAAAATAATCAATTAACTACAGGAGGGAAAGAGCCTTTAGGTGTCTCAGAAGAGGCTTATTATCATTTCTCTCTCTTCTTCTGCCTTCCTGTTGGCAGGTATTATAAAGATGCTGGTTGGGTTAGTTTAGAATAATCAATGTTTTAAGATACTACTTATGAGAGAGAGAGAAAAGCAGAGAGAGGGGGAAAAGCAGACTCCTTGCTGAACACAGAGCCTGATGCAGGGCTTGTTCCCAGGACCTGAAATCATGACCTGGGCCAAAATTAAGAGTCAGACACTCAACTGACTAAACCACCCAGATGCCCTTAGAATAATCATTCCAATAATAAAATTGTTTGTTTTCTATTATATAAAGATTTTTTTTTTCTCAGCACTTTAACGTTTCCACCAATTTATCTATTTGAGAAGACCTTCTACAAATAGAAATTCCAAAGAATGCTCAGGTAAATCAAGACCTCTCCTAAATCTGTCAGGTTACTGTTGACAGTTAGGGACAGACTTGCTGCAAGCATGATGGGTTAATCATTTATACATTCAGGTGTGCTTTCCTTTCTAGCCTCCAATTAGCAGTTGTCCTTCAGTCATCAGGGATGTGTAGAGGTCAGATCAGCGTGCCTATAGATAGCGGGTCTAGCCGTGGCTCTAAATCAAGAGGTGGCATGATGGCAGGCTGTATTGAATGTGGAGATGGGAAGGCCTAGGTTTCACCACCTAATTACTGTGTGTGTTTAGGCCAGTTATCCCATTTCTTTGTGCTTCCATTTTTGTTGCTTTGTTGAAATTTTTAATTTGTAATATAGGGATGGTGACAAGATTGGGGAAGGCAAGGAGACTATTTGTGCTCTTGGGTTGTCAGAAAGATTAAAATAGGTAATGCATAAATACATAAAATGATTTATTTTTGTAGTACCCTACAGGCATACCTGCATTGGTAGAATCATCCATATATCCTAGAGCATTCTGTATTAATCTCTTGGTGTTTGCAAAATTCTTTTAGATAATTTAATCTTAAAATATTTGAAGTTATTTAATAGAAGGCTTATTATAATGGTACTTAATAGCACTTGCCTTCCATTTTCCTCTTAAATTCCTCTTGACCATCTGCCTATTGTCGTTGTTGGGGCTGAGCACTCAGGCTTCCTTTTGATCTTTCCATAGTTTGTGACACATTTAAAAAAAAAGTTGATCTCAGGGCTCCTGGGTGGCTCAGTGGGTTAAAGTCTCTGCCTTCTGGCTCAGGTCATGATCCCAGGGTCCTGGGATCGAGCCCCGCGTCGGTTTCTCTGCTCTGCAGGGAGCCTGCTTCCCCCTCTTTCTCTCTGCCTGCCTCTCTGCCTACTTGTGATCTCTGGCTGTCAAATAAATAAATAATAAATTTTAAAAAGTAAAAAAATAAAACGTTGCTCTCTACAATTTCTTATTTCTTTCATATTTAGATCACTATTGTGTTAGTGTTTTACAAACAAGATCTCATGAGCCAGACCACTGGGATTTTAATGCTGACTCCTTCATTTATACTTTCTTTGACATTAAGCAAGTTATAGAAACCTTTGTGCCTCAGTTTGCTCATCTATAAATCAGCATGATAATAGCATATACTTTATATAGTTATGAGGATTACATGATTCAGTATAGACGAAGTGCTTAGACACTTGCCTGGTATATCAAGGTTTGCTATTAGATTAAATCAGTCATCTTTATGAGTGATGACTCTTTCACTTCAGTAACACTTTGGGAATAGAGATAAAGTCTCTGTCATGCTACATTTAAATTAATTGATATAACCAGCAAATACAAAAGATCTAAAGATAGAAAAGATTTGGGTGGCTCAGTCATTGGGTGTCTGCCTTTGGCTCCGGTCATGATCCCATATCAGGCTCCCTGCTCAGCAGGAAGCCTGCTTCACCCTTTCCCATTCACCCTGCTTGTGTTTCGTCTTTCACTGTGTCTCTCTCTGCCAAATAAAAAAATAAATAAATGTTAAAAAAAAAAAGATTTGAAGTATTTGGAAATTATTTTCTCAACAGAGAGAAAAGGCTTATTTGAATAGTCATTCTAAATGATAATGTTGGAAAAAAACAAACAAAACAAAACAAAATGATAATGTTGAGGTACACACTTGGGCCAAAAGCTTTAGATCTTTCAAAAGGTGCAGAATCAGAACATTGATTTCCAGAGAGCTAATCACTGACAAAATCTATTTGGGATGAAAAAATTTTATTTATTTATTTATTTCCCCTTAAAGTATGTTCAAATGGTTTATTTGCAGAGCTAATAGGGGCCAAACTCAAACTAACTTTTCCTCTGGTCATCCTTTAATTGACAGATATTCCTATGTTTCTTTTGTTTCTGACTTCATTATTTTCTTAGTGATTACCATTTTACAAAAGAAAAAAAATAACAATAATGTTGAAATAACTAGCATTAAGTATAAGAAAGGAAATGTAAAAAGAGCTAGGTAAAAATCTGCCCCTAGTTTACTCATTCATCATAACTTTTCCCATGATTGAATTATTTTGCTAAATTGTGACTTTATTTGTTCCCTTTTTCTTTGTTTGGTTAACATAAACCCTTGTCTTTCATCCTACCCTCTTAGAATAAAATAGAGGTTCAACACCTCTAGTACAACTCTTTTAAAATTGAAAAAACTGGTTCAGAGTCACTTTGTGACCAACTTAAGATTATACTTATTGCTGGTTGCAGAACCAATCATAGTATTTGGGTCTTCACCCTCTCAGATCTCATTTTTCTTCTGGCCACTCATATTCCCCTTCTTAGCATCATTGTTTTTAATTATTTTTTAATCTATTTTTCTTATGGTTTTTGTTATCTTTTTCAATGCTTTATTTTTCTCTTGTTATTTTTCTATCTACCAATCTCTGTGGAAGAATGACACTGATGAGTTCAATCTTTTTTTTTTTTTTTAAGATTTTATTTGTTTGACAGACAGAGATCACAAGTAGGCAGAGAGGCAGGCAGAGAGAGAGGGGGAAGTAGGCTCCCTGCCAAGCAGAGAGCCTATGCAGATGCAGGGCTCAGTCCCAGGACTCTGGGATCATGACCTGAGCTGAAGGCAGAGGCTTAACCCACTGAGCCACCCAGGCGCCCCTGATGAATTCAATCTTAACTAGAAAATGCAGTTGTAAAAAATTGAACAAAGAAATGACAAAAATATAGACCTTTTTCTATTTTCATGTTCAATCCTTCATCATCATTGATTTTTTCCTAGAACTTGGAGGTATGAGGCAATCTGTAATTGCCTCAAAATGTGAACACTTTCTGGGGCACCTGGGTGGCTCAGTGGGTTAAAGCCTCTGCCTTCAGCTCAGGTCCTGATTCCAGAGTCCTGGGATCGAGCCGGACATCGGGCTCTCTGCTCAGCAGGGAGCCTGCTTCCCTTCCTCTCTCTCTGCCTGCCTCTCTGACTACTTGTGATCAAGTAAATAAATCTTAAAAAAAAAAAGAACTTCAAGCTATACATTTAGCCAACTACCTATAATTGAATTTTTAAAAAATTGAGCAAGTGGAGATAATATATCAATAGGTGATAGAAAAGATTTTAAATGCATGTGCATGCACACACACACACACACACACACACACACACAGAAGTGAGCTTTCTAAATAGAGTAAGGTTAAATTATAGTTCTATTTTATTATCAGAAACCTTAACCTGAATAAGATACTGAGCTACTTTGGGTTAAATAAAGGGAGTAATTTGGTGGTCCAGTAATTGTAGGAAATATGATTATATATGAATTAGTTTATCAGGACAGAGTTGTTGAGTTTTTAACTTATTTTTTTAGTATAGGGAAAACATGTCCTATTTCATTCTGATTTAGATTTAACAAAAACACAGAATTTTGGGCATTTATAATTCACTACTCACATCCCCAGCCCTAATAAAAGCATAGGATGCAAATTCTCAAAAAATTAGGGCTTCCTTTTCCTATCTCAGCATTTCTAGCTAGTTATTTACATTAGCACATTTTTATTAGACTCTCCTTGACAGTGATTTGAATAAAGTTTACATGTGATATAATCTTTTAGTTAATTGACCACAGGGTAGTTTTGGACCTCCTTGTGTGAGCTTTTTTTTTTTTTTCTTTTTTTTTTAAAGAAACTCCTTGGGTTCTTCTGGGTAGGTTTTCTAGATCTCTAACTTGCTCTTCTTTGTTGATAGTTTTGTTGGTGAGAGAAATAACATATACAAATGCTTAGTTATGCAGTGAAGTACTTTTGGTCATGATTTACAATTTCTCCATATGACACTGAAATAGTGTGTAATAAGCCACACAACAGATCACACATACTACTGCTTCCATGGAGAACAATGCAGCAAGGCAAGTGTTTGAGATCACACATAAAGGCAGTGTCCAAATTTCAGCCACAAGTCACTTATAAGTTCATATTTCTATAGTTTAGAATAATGTTTCAAAGATAGTGACCCTATATTCGCTTTCTCCATAGGTGCTCCCCAAACTCAAACAAATGCAAAATATCCTTGACATTCTGCTCTAGGAGATTAACAGTGGTTTCATAATCGTTTCAATCAATGGCTTACCTGTTAGACTCACATGACTCAGAAGCGCTTCATTCTCATACTAGAAATAGGAAACTAACTCTAAAGTAGAATATAACAATTTAATGTCTCTTTAAAACCTCACAGTAGCATTTCTCTCCAGATTTTCCACATTTCAATACCATCCACTTTAGTGCGTATACACACCATATAGTTTTTCATATGTGCTGCCATTTTTTTTCCTAGTCAAATTGTAAAGTGCTTGAGATCTCTAACTTACATAGTAGTTCTTTTCTCACCTTTACAGCACATAGCTTAGTGCATGACCTAGGAATAACTTCTTGAAAATGTACTCTTATCAGGCTACAAGTTACTTTAGGAATCACACATTCATTCACAAAGTGTTTGAGAGTCTATTCTACATACCACTGGGCTCTGGAGTTAGAGATCAGGCTTCTGTCATTCTTAGTTGTATGACCTCGAGCAAGTTCCTGGACATTTCTGTATCTCCATTCCACATGCTTTAACATGGGGATAACTTAATTCTCTCAAGAGCCGATGAGAAGGTCCTATTCACATAATATATGTAAGGTTTGAGAACAATGAATACCTTACATGAAAAAACACAATAAACTATTATGTTTCTGTGACCATGAGGGGTGATGATGATGAAATGATATCAGAGACTGACTACATGAAATAGACAAAATTGACCTTCTTTAAAGAAATCTATTGTCCAGAAGTGAAACAAAAATGGAGACCATAAAGGGCAAGACAATATAAGCTAGGACTTTGCAGAAATTGCAGAAAGAAATAGAAGTCTGGGAGAGGGATATACTATGCTTATTTAGGGAAGTCTGTAAATGCCTCTCAGATGAGAGTGCATTAAAGAGATTCTTTAAAAGATTAGCAACTTGGCAGGTCTATTAGTTCTTATAAAATGGGTCACTGCATTTAACCAGAACTGCAGGTGCCAAGTAGAGAGGCTTGGGAGAACATGGATATTCTGAGATCCAAATAATTCAGGATCACAGGAGCATATTTTGAGAAAGTGTGTTCTAAGAAATTGAAGTAGGTTGGGGACAAGATAATGCTACTAGTAACAATAACAAAAGCGGTAATAGCAAGGACATAACTATGGTTAGTCACCATTGTCGAGCACTATGCTAAGTACCAGGCATACATAAATTCACTCAATTCTGACAGTAACCCAATGAAGTAGGTACTTTGTTACCTGCCATCTTACTGAAGGGGACAACCACTGCTTATTGATACTGGTGTGCTCAAATTGACACAGCTTTGAAGTGACAGACCAGTTTTTGAACCCAGTCAATTTGTGATACAAAACAAAGATTCTTTTGAAAAATTTTTTACTTTAATTCCAGTGTAGTTAAAATAGATGTTATTTTATTTTCAGGTACACAATATGGGGATTCAACAATTCCATACACAACCCAGGGCTCATTGTGACAAGTGCACTCTAATCCCCATCACCTATTTCACCCATCCTCTTACCCACTCCCGTCTGGTAACCATTAGTTTGTTCTCTATAGTTATTGGTTTGTATCTTCTTGGTTTGTCTCTTTTTCCCTTTGCTCATTTGTTTTGTTTCTTAAATTCTACATATGAGTAAAATCGTATGGTATTCATCTTTCTCTGACTTATTTTGCTTGGCATTATACTTTCTAGCTACAGCCATGTGGTTGCAAATGACAAGATTTCATCCTTTTTATGGCTGAATAATATTCCATTATGTTTATAAATATATATTTATTATATATATAAATTTATATATTTATAAATATACCACTTCTTCACCCATTCACCTATTGATAGACACCTGAGCTGCTTCCATAGTTTGTCTACTGTAAATACTGCAGTAAATGTAGGGAGTACACGTATCACTTTAAATTAGTGTTTTTGCATTTTGGGGCTAAATACCCAGTAGTGTGATTCCTAGATCATAGGGTAGTTCTATTTTTTTTTTTTTAAAGATTTTATTTATTTATTAGTTAGAGAGAGAGAGAGAGAGAGCGAGCACAGGCAGACAGAGAGGCAGGCAGAGGCAGAAGGAGGAGCAGGCTCCCTGCCGAGCAAGGAGCCCGATGTGGGACTCAATCCCAGAACGCTGGGATCATGACCTGAGCCGAAGGCAGCTGCTTAACCAACTGAGCCACCCAGGCGTCCCATGGGTAGTTCTATTTTTAACTTTTTGAGGAAATTCCATATTGTTTTCCCCGTGGCTGCACCAGTTTGCATTCCCACCAAGAGTGCAAGAGTGCACTTGCCTTGCTGCATTGTTCTCCATGGAAGCAGTAGTATGTGTGATCTGTTGTGTGGCTTATTACACACTATTTCAGTGTCATATGGAGAAATTGTAAATCACGACCAAAAGTACTTCACTGCATAACTAAGCATTTGTATATGTTATTTCTCTCACCAACAAAACTTCCTCCATATTGTTGCCAACACTTGTTGTTTCTTGTGTTACCGATTTTAACCATTTTGACAAGTACAAGGTGATATCTCATGGTAGTTTTGATTCACATTTTTCAGATCATGAGTAATGCTGAGCATCTTTTCCTGTATCTGCTGGCCATCTGTATGTCCTCTTTGCAGAAATTTCTGTCCAGTCTTCTGCCCATTTTTTTAATTGGTTATTTGGGGGGTTTTTGGATGTTCAGTTGTATAAGTTCTTCATGTATTTTGGATGCTAATCCTGTATTGGATATATCATTTGCAAATACTTTCTCCCACTCAGTTTGCTGTTTAGTTTTGTTGACTCCTCTGCTATGCAGAAGACTTTTATTTTGGTGTCGTCCCAATAATTTATTTTAGCTTTTATTTCTCTTGCCTCAGGAAACCTACCTAGAAAAATGTTGCTGGGCTGATGTCAGAGACATTACTGCCTGTGCTCTCTTCAAGGATTTTTATAGTTTCAGGTCTCACATTTAGGTCTTTAATCCTGTTTGAGTTTATGTTTGTGTATGGTGTAAGAAAGTGATCCAGTTTCATTCTTTTCCATATGACTTACAGTTATTCCAACACAATTTTTTGAAGAGACTGTGCCCCCACCCCCACTGGATGTTCTTGAAGATTGATTGACCATATAATTGTGAGGTTTTTTTTCTGGGTTTTCATTCTTTTCTATTGATCTATGTGTCTATTTTTATGCCAGAGCCATACTCTTTTGATTAGTACAGGTTTGTAACGTAGCTTGAAATCAGGAGTTGTGATACCTCCTGCTTTCCTTTTTTTTTTTTTAATATTTTATTTATTTATTTGACAGACAAAGATCACAAGTAGGCAGAGAGGCAGGCAGAAAGAGATGGGGGGGGGGAAGCAGGCTCCCCGCTGAGCAGGGAGCTTGATGCGGGGCTTGATCCCAGGACCCTGAGATCACGACCTGAGCAGAAGGCAGAGGCTTAACCCACTGAGCCACCCAGGTACCCCGACCCTGGCTTTTTTGTTTTTTTGACATTCATGTTCACGATAAACGTTTCTCCATAGTGTCACCTTCAGTCTGCTGGTACCTTTGGGTTTCGAATGAGTCTCTTATAGGCAACATTTAGATGGGGTTTGTTCTTTTTCTTTTTCTTTATTTTTTAGTCCACTCTGTCACCCTAGGTCTTTTGATAAAGGATTTAGTCCATTTACCTTCACCCTAACTATTAATCTGTATTTATTGCCACTTGGGTTACTTGTTTTGTAGCCGTTTTGTAGTTTTTCTCTGATCCTTTCTTGTCTTACTCTCTTTTGTGATTTTCTTTAATGATTTTCATATAAGTGATATGCTTTCTTTAATGATACATTTGGATTCCTTACTCTTTATTTTTTGCATATCTATTACTGGTTTTTGATTTGAGGTTATCACTTAGTTTGTACATATCTCCTGCATATAGCTGTCTATATTAAGCTGATGGTTGCTTAATTTTGAACTCGTTCTTTACTCTTCTCCCCTCCACATTTCAGATATTTGGTGTTATATTTTACAGCCTTTTATTCTTTGCTTCTCTTGACTGATTTTTAGAGGCATACAAATTTTTTTTTGCTCTTGTGCTTCCTATTTTTCTTACTACTACTTTTTATTTTCCAACCAGAGTCCCTCTTAATATTGCTTGTATTGCTGGTTTAGCGGTTATGAATTCTTTTACTTTAGTTTTTCTGAGAAACTCTCTATCTTGCCCTCTATTGTGAATGGTAGCCTTGCCAGTTCAATTATTCTTGGCTGTAGATTTTTCCCTTTCAGCAGTTTAAATATGTTGTGCTACTTCTGGCCTGCAAAGTTTCTGCTAAAAAAATCAGCCAATAGGGACGCCTGGGTGGCTCAGTTGGGTAAGCGGCTGCCTTCGGCTCAGGTCATGATCCCAGCGTCCTGGGATCGAGTCCCACATTGGGCTCCTTGCTCGGCAGGGAGCCCGCTTCTCCCTCTGCCTCTGCCTGCCACTGTCTGCCTGTGCTCGTTCTCTCTCTAACTAATAAATAAATAAAATCTTTAAAAAAAAATTAAAAAAAAATCAGCCAATAGCTTTATGGGGTTTCTTTGTATGTAATTGTTCTTTTCTATTGCAATCTTTAAAACCCTTTTTACTATTTTTGCCATTTTTATCTTGGCGTGGACCACCTTGGGTTGAATTTGTTGGGGGAATCGCTGTGTCCCCTGGATCTGTCTTTTTCCCTCCCCAGATTTAGGAAGTTTTCAGCTATTATTTCTTCAAATACATTTTCTCCCCTGCTCAAAACAAAGATTCTTAAAAGAATAAGAAATCTATGCTGTATAGTTTTTAAGTAAAACATTTTGCTGAAAATTCTATTAAAAATATCAAGTAAGTATTAGAAGTCATTCTTTGGGATCTTGAGTTTAATCCTTTCTGCTCAGCCACTTTAAATTGGCATCACTTTATGCAATTATAAACTTGAACATATAATCAATAATATAATTAATGAAATGTGGGGGTTGGAGGGAAATTAAAGAAGGAAGAATATCTTGCCTCATTTTTCATAGCATGGAATCACTAAATACTAGACATAAAATGAATATTAAAAATGTATCAAGCAAAACTTGTAATAGATTTTTCTTAATGATACCTTTTTACAATCTTAAATACTAATGACTACAAATTAATATGTATTTTTCTGAAGAAATATTTGTAGTATTTCACTTTCACTTTAACATGTTTCTTTGGCAGTTGAAATTAAATTTGATGCTTTTTTAGTATCCTGAGAAGTGTAATCACAATGTTATGCAACATTTCCAAACATTCATATCTTTACTTGCCTTTTTAAATAAGGAAACACATCTGGAATTGTTTCCCAACTGAAAACACTTTTAAAGATTTATATATTGTCATTGGCATTTTTTTTGTCTGATGATTTTATATTGCTTATATAATTTGTAGGGTGAATGTGTAATTTAATACAGAATACATTTATTTAATATTTCATTTCCATCGTGGAGCCTGGATACCAAAAAAGAAAAAAAAAAAATTCTCTGTCACCTGTGTTGAAGCTCTACTTGGTAATGAGTGTGGTTCTTTTTGTCCTAGCAGATCTCCAAGACCCAGCAAGGGACTCAAGCCTTGGCAGCTGCAGCAAACGAGAGGCAGGCAGGTATAGACATTAGGATTCATTCTTTAATTCATTCTTCCTCTGACTCCAAACCCTGAGCAAAATCTAGCATTGTCAACATTAACTCCTAATACATCCTCAGGGCTCTACTTCTGTCTGCACTTGTAGCTTCTCTCTTCTTTGGAGATTAATCTAATCCCCACTACGTGCTGAGCTCTCTGGTTCATTACCACACCCCATCCAGGGCCTCCCTCTGTAAGGAGTCCTCATTCAATGCTAACATTAGGCTTTGTCTCAATTTACTCTTCGCAGGTGGCTTCAGGGCTCTGATAACTCCACAAAGGGGACACTTGAGTATGGCAGACTTCAGGGGAGAAAGGGTAGCTTTTGTTTTCATACCTGGTAACATCTGTGTCTTCCTTGATGGTGTCTGCCTCAGGGTAATAGAACTTATTAGGTGTACTGTTCCCTAACAGTAACAGTAAGAAAGAGTTTCAGAACTTTTGAGGTTTTCTTTTTTCTCTTCCTATCCTCAGCCCACATCTATGAATGTCTGAGTGTTACAATGACAGTGGCATGATGATTAAAACCAAAAACAGCAGGGACACTATCTATTATTTCCTTCCCCTGAATCCTTGGGTCACAGATAGACTTAGAAGTAGTGTGCTACTTGCAAGGTACTAAAGCTTTGGGGAAAGACAAGAAATTCTCCAGTCAGGATTAGGTTCAAAAAACTTGCTGCAATTAAATTTTTCTGCAGCATCATTGACATTGCTTAATTGATTCACAATCTGACCTCAAGGGCCTTAGAGACAAAAGGAGAAGGAACTGACATCGCAAAACTACACCTGATTCTTCTCAGAATTCCATAGGAGAGAAATATCTTATTTTTTTTCTTTAAATAAAATGTCCATCTTAGCCAAACCAGGTTATAGACTAGGACTACAAGGATATATTCTATGGACACAGACTTGCCCTTAAGACCTGCTATCCAATGGGGCAGGGAATCAGAAAACTAAAATCCAGGGAGGTAAGAGCAACAATGAGAGTGTTGAGAACCCTTGGGAAGAGCATCCTGACAAAGCCTAGGGGTCAGGGAGTCTTCCCAGGAGAGAGAACATCTAAGCTGATGCTTAAAGCTTCCATAGGAATGAGCCAAGTAAAATCTAATGAAATCCTCAGTGAAGAGATTATGTTTAAACTTCTCAGAATTGTTGTGGATGAAAATGCTACCTCTTTTCTTTTTGGAGCTTTTCTCCTCCCTGAGGCAATTCAAATTTTCCTGCATAAAAAGGAATTGATAGGGGCTAGTTTGCAACTTGGCTGGACCCTTGAAAACTGGCAACCAAACCTACAGTTAGGGGAACTCTTCAGGGACTAAGAGGGAATAATAACCAGACCCTGGACTATCTCAAGAATTCTGTTTGTTCTCTGACCGAAAAGAAAAAGAAAGAGAAAAAACAACCCCACACACCAGTGAGCTGAAAGCAAGGTCCCATATCAAAGAATCTTTCCCCAGAGCTACAGAGATGCTGGGCGAAGTTGCTGGGTTATCAGTGTTGTGAATAAGCAGTGTCAGCCTTGACATTTTCTTGCTGGCAGAGACAGAACACCCCTGAGGAAAAGACACTGATCTTAGTTTTGTTTATTCAATTGGGGGCCATGTCTTGCCATGTTTTGATAAATGTGTTTATAAAGTGAAAGGGATATGCTTATTGTGCTGCTTCTGCTTATTGTAATGTTGGTGGTACTGTTTGAATTTCAGAGTGGGTCCCGAGTGATGCATATTTAAAACAGAAACCATCAGGTAAAAATTACTGTGGCCAATGCCTATTAAGATATGTTTAGCGATACCCTTCAAACCTTCTTTCCCCATTAGCCAGGCCAGGCTGTATTTGTATAGGACTTTAAGAAAGACGCCCTTTTCCCTGTAATAGCTGGTCATTGATGTATGAAATTCCCTTAAGTGAGATAAACTTTTTATTCTGCAGGCTGCTGCTGAGGCTCAAAATGCAAATAGTCCTGGGGAGATAAAGCCTTTGATTTTAATACTTTCCTGTGAGTGAATTTAATGAAATCTTATCTTTTAAGAGCAAATTTTAAAATGTGTATAAGGACTAGGGTGCTTATATAAATGAATGTGCATGTGGGAGGGTGTAGGGCAGGGACAAGAAGAGAGCAGTTTACTGGAGGGAAAAAAAGACCGAGAGTTAATCATGACTGAGGATCCTCCCAAGATTTTTGGGTGACCAGTGTTGGACAGGCGCCATCTTGCCTTTCTGCATTTTAAATGGGGTAATATTAAAAACAAAGCAACAGATATGTAAATAGCTAACTAGCAATGGGGTAGATTAGAGAGAAAGGCAGATTCTGTGCATGGAGAAAGCTCTTGGCAGTACACACACCCTGGTTGAGTACCACCATCCTACTGACCAAGGAAGCCTGTGAGACCCTCACTTTCTGGGGAGTGTTCAGAGTAAACTGGAGTCAACACCAAAAGAACTGAGAGTAGAGTGTTGAGAAGAGAAATATGAGTTTTTCTTCATCAGTGATAGTACTTCCTAAAATATTCTTCCTCAACAAGGATCTGTGGAGGACGAGAGAGTAATTTCTTTCCACAAGCTAGAAAACACATATGTAATGAATCATCTGGTACAATTATTAATTTATCTGCTTGCATACTTATTACAAATATTTGTCCAATTTTAGAGGACTCTTTCTTTCTTTCTTTCTTTCTTTCTTTCTTTCTTTCTTTCTTTCTTTCCTTCTTTCTTTCTTTTTTTTTCCTAATGATCCACTAGTAAAATCCTCCTGACACATAGGAAGGAGGGAATGGAACACAGTAGTTTCAAGGTGTTAATTTCAGGGTATATAGGGGAGGAAGTGGATTCCAGTATGAAATGCACCTACAGCTTCAGAAAACAAAACAATGGAATAAAACTTCTTTCTCTAGTCACTTTGTAAAATAGGTAGGTCTGCCTATACAGTTTTCTCATAGACTGCTTAGTGTAATCTTTGTATTTGTTTGCTTATTTATATACAGGTATTTTTATAATATTTTAGGGGATGTTCATGGTTTCAACTCTAGAAGAGTTTAGGACATCTTGATTGATAGGAAGACAGACCCAGAAGAATACTAGATATATCTTGGTTTTAATGCTGAAATTTGTAGAATATTTAAAATACAATATAACTGACAAATATTGGACTTTAAAGAAGAGCTGGGAATATGTATAAATGATTGATTTTCCTTTTTTTGGTAATAGGAAACCAATAGCTACTGATTAAGATGGAAATGTGTGAAAATCTACATGCAAACGCATACCAAACAAAAAACAATGATCCCCATAAATTTAACAATTTTTATATTTGACTTTTTATTTTAGAGAATCCATCATAAAATATGGCCAGTGATCCAAATCTATTCTTCCATCTTTTTTTATAAATAGTCTTCTTGAAACATTTATACCCATTCTATGTATTGTCTATGACCCTGTGATAGCATATTTAATAGTTTTAATACATTTAGTGAGTAGTTTAATTAATAGTTTTAATGCAGTAAGTAGCCTGCAAAGCTGAAAATAATTATTCTCTGGTCCACTGCAGACCCCTGATGAGGAAGAATATTTTAGGAAGTACTACCACTAATGAGGAAAAACTCATGTTTCTCTTCTCAACACTCTACTCTCAATACTTCTGGTTACCAAGTTGTAGTCCCTACTCTTACCGCCCCCGACACACAGAGTTGAGTGTCCTACATTTAACTCACTTCTGACCCTATCTCCCTGAAGATACCAGGAACCAAAACTAAATATTATAACTGAAGAGGACACTATGGCTTTTATCTGTTTAGAATATGACAAGGGTTTTAAGAGCTCTGGACCAAGAATGAGGAGGAAAACCAAAAATACTGTTTTCCTTAGAAATCACAGTATCCTAACCCTTACCAAGAACTATCAAATTTGCAATCTAGTTTTACTTCAGTTACATTTTTATTGTTATGCTCAAGGAAATAACATTATGCCTTTAATATAAATAGAGATATAAAATTGCAAATATACATTGGATGATCTCTTTTTTGAGATTTTTTAAAAAGATTTTATTTATTTATTTGACAGAGATCACAAGTAGGCAAAGAGGCAGGCAGGCAGAGAGAGAGATGGGGAAGCAGGCTCCCTGTTGATTGAGCCCCAATGTGGGGCTCGATCCCAGGATCATGACTCATGACCTGAGCTGAAGGCAGAGGCTTAACCCACTGAGCCACCCAGATGCCCCCCCCTTTTTAAAAATTTTATTTATTTGACAGACAGAGATCACAAGTAGGCAGAGAGGCAGGCAGAGAGCGAGAGGGAAGCAGGCTCCCCGCTGAGCAGAGAGCCAGATGCAGGACTCGATCCCAGGACCTTGAGACCATGACCTGAGCTGAAGGCAGAGGCTTAACCCACTGAGCCACCCAGGAACCCCCAGGTGCCCCTTTTTTTAAAGATTTTTACTTAGAGAAAGAGCATGCACACTTGAGCTGGGGGAGGGGCAGAAGGAAGGGGAAGAGAAAATCTTAAGCAGACTCTGCTCTGAGTGCAGATCCCCCATAAGGCTCAATCTAAAGACCCTGAGATCACGACCTAAGCTGAAATCGGGAGTCAGAGGCTTAACTGATTGACCCAACCAAGCACCCCACATTGGAAGATCTTATACATAAGACCTGTGTACTTTTAAAAAAGGAATATGTAAGATTTTTAGCAAAAACTGCCAAATGAATTAGATATCAGATTGGGTTTGGGCTGTACCTACTCAAGTCTGCCTTTTGTTTTTCTGATAGAATAGCTTGTATGACTCTGGTAGTCAAGCTACCATGGGTAATGTTGGGACAGAAGACGTCTCTTCACAGTGGATCATATATTTACTTGCTTTATTTTCCTCAACTTGAAGACTATTTTCCAAAGTATGAGGAACTAAAACCTAGAAGTTTCTCATTTGAAATCCTAATTATAGATGCAGTCTCAATTAAGATAAACTTAATCTTTCCTGAAGAGCCCATTGAAATTCTGCCCCTATAATCATGTGGCCTGGAACGTTTTTACAGGTCTAGAAAACTTCCTTCAAGTTGATTTTTATGTAGTCACCCATTACACTCTAATAAATAGGAGTCAATACAGCCATACCTCAGAGATATTGCAGATTTGGTTCCAGACCACTACAATAAAGCACGTCAAATGGATATTTTGGCTTCTCAGTCATATGAAAGTTATGCTTACACTAAACTGTAGTCTATTAAGAGTGTAATAACATTATGTTTAAAAAAGTACATGCTTTTGTTTAAATATACTTTTAATTTAACTTTTATATTTTTAGAGGGGGCAGGGGCATAGAGAGAATCTTAAGCAGGCTTCATGCCTAGCATGGATCCCAATGTAGGGCTCAATCACCCTGAGATCATGACCTGAGCTGAAATCAGGAGTCAGACACTCAACTGATTGAGCCACCCAGGGCCTCAAAAATGTATATACCTTAATTTAAAAATACTTTATTGTTAAAAAAAAAAAAGCTAGCAATTATCTGAGCTTTCAGAAGTTATAGTCACAGATCACCATAGCAAATACAATAATGAAAAAGTTAGAAATATTGTGAGAGTTACAAAAATATGATATACCAAATGAGCAAATGCTGTTGGAAAAAATGGTGCCAATAGACTTGTTCAATTCAGGGTTGCCACAGAGCTCCTATTTGTAAAAATTGCAGTATCTGTGAGATGGAATGAAGTGAAGAATGATAAAATAAGGAATGCCTGTGTGTAGATTTATGTTACAGTTTTTTTTTTTTTAAGATTTTATTTATTTATTTGACAGACAGAAATCACAAGTAGGCAGAGAGGCAGGCAGAGAGAGAGGGGGATGCAGGCTTCCTGCCAAGTAGACAGCCCGATGCGGGGCTTGATCCCAGGACCCTGGGATCATGACCTGAGCTGAAGGCAGAGGCTTTAACCCACTGAGCCACCTGGGCACCCCATACATTACAGTTTTTAATGCCACTGCACAGGGCAGACAATTTTGTTGGGAAGGGAAATTTTTTTCCTCTATTCTTCTAAATTCTTTTGGCTTGTCTATTAATTGACATAAGACAGAATATTGGGAGAAAACCAACTTTAATTTCATACATATGGGAGTTCCACAAAAACGTGACGGGGTCTAAGTTGGGCAACTGAGGCTTATGTGCCCTCCTGAGCTAAGGAGGAGTCTAGGACTTCAGAGGGAAGGAAGACAATTCACAGGAAGATGGGAAGAGCAAATGTTTGATAAACACATGCTCGTCATGCCTTGTAGAGACAATATGATACAGAGGGGGAATTTGAACCCAGCCTTGCTAGGTTTCCCCTAGTTTACTCTACCTACCACCCCTACCTCACAATCTTTATAATTCTCTCTGGTGATAGTTCCCTTCCTGTACCAGGCCCTCCATCTAAAATCTTAGAGACAGTGAAGGGGAAGGTAGAAAGCTCTTCCTGAATCTTTTGTGCCTTGACTGTCCTCAACTCAAAATCATCCACATGCCAAAGTAGCACACTTGGGGGAGGTTCATTGTGAACTCCTTCAGTTGGAAAATCTTACAAAAACCTGTTACATTATATGTTTAAATAAAGCTTAAATAATAAAAAATAAATAAATAAATAAACAAAAACCTGTTAAGCTAGGGATGCTTGGGTGGCTCAGTTGGTTAAGCATCTTTTGTTCATGATCCCAGCGTCCTAGGATAGAGCTCTGCATCAGGCTCACTGTTTAGTGGAGAGTCTGTTTCTCCCTCTGCCCTTTGCTGCTCCCCTTGCTTGCACTCTCTCTCTGTCAAATAAATAAATAAAATCGTTGGGGCGGGGGGGACTTGTTAATCTAAATTAAACACACTTTCCAGGGACGCCTGGGTGGCTCAGTTGGTTGAGCAGCTGCCTTCGGCTCAGGTCATGATCCCAGCGTCCTGGGATCGAGTCCCATATCGGGCTCCTTGCTCGGCGGGGAGCCTGCTTCTCCCTCTGCCTCTGCCTGCCACTCTGTCTGCCTGTGCTGGCTCACGCTCTCTCTCTCTCTCTCTCTCTAAAACAAACAAATAAATAAATAAATCTTTAAACACACTTTCCAAACTTTTAAAAAAAATTTTTTTAAGGGATTTTATTTATTTGAGAGAGAGAGAGAGCGAGAGCAAGTGAGCACAAGCAGGGTAGATAGGGAGAAGCAGGCTCGCCACTGAGCAGGGAACCTGATATGGGACTTGATCCTGGGACCCTGAGATCATCACCTTAGCTTAAGGCAGACATTTAACCAACTGAGCCACTCAGGCACCCATTTTCTAAACTTTTTGTTTCTTGTTTTATCAATCCTGTTTGTATATAGACTTAGAAATAATGAGAAATCGTGTTATTAAAAAAAAGTGTAATGCCATTAAGAAGTAAAAACAAACCTTTTCAGCAACTGAGTGATTTAACAGATTTAAAAAAGGAAATAGGAGTTTCAATGATGAATCATATTTAAATATTTGAAACTGTTACTATCAGATTGGAGTGCTGCCTATCTAATGTGGAAAGATGACAGAACATGCCACCCCAAGATATGCCACTTTAAAATAAAGTTAATTTTGAACTAGACATTTGAAAAACAGCAGACACAAAAGGGACACACTGTGCTCCCTGTATGAGAAGAAAAGAAACTTGTCATCAGAGATGGGGAGTGAAAGCCAAGAAAATCTGTACAAACAGACCTTGTTAGAGTAACTCTTGCTTGTCTTTAGCCTCAGACATTTTAGTTCCTTTCTGCTAATTTCCACTCTTTGTTCAACCTCCAAGATAAGCATTTAGGCTTTGACACTTCATTTGGTTTTCATTTTCTTGGGTGGGGTGCTCCCATGTACATGTGAAAATATCTCTGCTTTTCTCCTGTGAATCTATCTTGTGTCATTTTATTTTTCAGGCCCTAAGATAGTAAAGGTAAAGTTTTGCCCCTGCTATAAAGTTTACCTCTGTTCTGTATTCATAGTTGAAAAATGAAATTAATACAAATAGATCAAAAATGAAAACTTGGACTTCATACACACTCCTTAATTTTCAGTACACTAAAACTTAGTGCAGGGATGCCTATGTGGCTCAGTCAGTTAAGTGTCTGCCTTTGGTTCAGCTCATGATTTCAGGGTCCTGGGATTAAGCCGCACATCAGGCTCCCTGCTCAGTGGGGAGCCTGCCTCTCCCTCTCCCTTTGCCTGCCATTCCCCTTGCTTGTGCTCTCTCTCCCTGACAAATAAATAAATAAAATCTTAAAAAGTAAATAAAACATAGTGCAAGGAACACCTGACAGTTCTTTCAATAATGATGAAAATTATATAAAAATGACTTTAAGATAAACAGCTCCTTTCACCGGTAAGATATTAAATCTAGGGTTTCCAAAAGTATCTTAGGGGAAGAATGAAACCTAGAAATTGATACATGGTTTCCGACTCTAGAAGTTATATATTGATATTCAAGTTGTACTAAAACAAAAACAAAAACAAAACCCTAATTTAAAGGGGCAAAGTGTTTTGAGTATAAGAAGGTGAATTTTCTACTGTAGAACTATATACAAGCATATAACTGTCTCATGATAATCTACACTTGAAGTGTAGACAGAGTTACATTAAGACAGCAAAGGTCTGCCACTTAATGGTGGTGAAACAGTTGGTAGACAATGCAAATGTTACATTTGTGCTAATGTTATTGTGCTCAGAGGGTCACAGATACTTAACCACACAGGATGGAGCAGAAGAGATTCTGTTAACAAACTAACCATCTGTAAAAGAACTGACATTAGAAATGTATAAAGATCTAGTTGCAAATGGTCAGATAATTTATATCTTTACTTCCCTTTTCCCTTATTTTTTTATAATTTTTTTTTAGATTTTTATTTATTTATTTGACAGACAGAGATTACAAGTAGGCAGAGAGGCAAGTAGAGAGAGAGGATGAGGAAGCAGGCTCCCTACTGAGCAGAGAGCCCTATGCGGGGCTCGATCCCAGGACCCTGAGATCATGACCTGAGCTGAAGGCAGAGGCTCAACCCACTGAACCACCCAGGTGCCCCCCTTTTCCCTTATTTAATGAGGTAAAATTTACATTAAGAAGGAACTTTCAAGCAAGGTAATTTCAAGTGTTTTGCTCAGTGAAGGTTTAAATATGCAAACGTGTTTTACTAGATCAAGTAAACGTGTTTTGCAAGATCAAGATCTGCATTTCCAGTCGCTAAAAGGAATCTCTTATCCTATGCATATCAGTACTCCTTAAAGGAACCACTGTTCCAGCTTCTCTTGTTGTAAACTGATCATGAGTCTTCTTGAAATTCACATTTAATAAATCACATTATATGGAATCTTTTGTATCTGGCTTACATTGTTTAACCTAATATCGGTAAGTTACAGCTATTGTTTTTGTTCTTGTATGTTGCAATAGTTTATTTTTTTCTTCTGTTTACTATTGTGTAATATAAAAATTTATGTATATTTCAGTTTACTTATCTATTCTACTGTTTATGAATATTTTTGTTTCAATTTTGGGTTATTTAAATAAAGGTATGAACACTCTGGTGTGTCTTTTGGTAAGCAAATATGTTCATTTCTCTTGGGTATGTACCTAGGATTGGAATTGCTTTAACAAATACTGCCAGTTTCCCACTGTTTTACCATCCTACACAGCCACCAGTAATGTGGCAGAGTTCTAGAACTTTGACAACACTTAGTGTTATCAGTCTTTTTAATTTTAGTCATTCTAATGGGCGGTTTTAATGTGTATTTCCTTCATGAGTAATGATGTTGAGCTTGTTCATGATCATTAGCTATTTGGATGTGCTCTTTTTAAAGGGGATTTCAAGTTTTCTCTCAAATTTTTATTAGATTTTTATATTTATTGATTGCTTAAATTCACAATACTTGGGGATCTTTTGGTTACTTTTTTAAAAATTACTTTCAGTTCACTTTAAGACCTATTTAGCCAAAGATCATTTATGTTGTAAGTACTTCGATAATATTTACTATATAGCCCAGCATATGACCTGTGTTATTAAATGGTTTACACCCACTTCAGAAGAATGCATAGTCTGTGGTTATTGATTATAATATCTGAAAAGCAATTAAGTTGGTATAAGAGCTTTGTTGAAATCTTCTCTATCTGAAATGATTTGTGTCTGCTTCTGTCATTTATGAGGGAGGTTGATTAAAACATCTAACTATGGCTGTGGATTTGTTTCCTTCTCTTTTTATTTCTGTCAAATTTTGTTTTTTGCACTTTGAAGAATTATTATGAGTACAAATTTATGAATTTTTAGTCCTTTTTAATTTAATGTTTTGCCAAAATGAAACATCTTCCTATATTTTTAATAATTCTTCTTCCCTTGGAGTCTTTTGTGTCTGATGTGAATAAAGCTGCAACAGCTTTCTTTTGATTAGGGTGTTTTTCTTGCTTAACTTTCTACCTGTGTCTTTGTGTTTATAGCAAGTCTGTTATAAAAAGTCTAAAGGTAGATTTGCATTTTTTCTTGCCAATCTGACAGTATTTTAGTACTATTTATTTATATTTAAATTGAGATACTTGGATATAAGTCTTCCCTCATGCTATTTATTTTCTTTTGTCTCATCTATCCTTTCCTGCCTTTTTAAAAAAGGTGGGGAGTACATCCTTTTCAAGATCTTTATTTATTTATTTGACAGAGAGAGAGTGTAAGCTTCCTGAGAATCCATTTGTTTACTGATGGATACCCCAGAGCTTAGAATAATATCTCTTGCTTAGCAAGTGTTTAGTATGTGTTTTTCTCTTTGAATGAGCTAATAAAGCTCTATTAATCATAACGTTTTAAATTTGAAGGTGCTTAGGAGATTTTACTAATAAAAATTATTCTGGGACCTAAGTGGATTGTGCAACAACCATCTCAAGTTTGACAGTTGCTACACTAAGTGAAAAGGGTTCTAAAGGCATCTTACCTCTCAAAAGTACCAGAACGACTTGCATGCCTCCACTCCACCACGAGAAAGCTGGAGATAACCAATCTTATAATTTCCCTAGAAAGGGGGCTAAGTGGTGGTACCTGGCAACTATCACTAACGGCGTCCTACTGCATATATTCTTTGAGGACTTAATATTTAAGTATCATATCAAATGTTGTAATAAACCTTTTCCAATACCATTTTTATATGGCAGCATAATATCTTACATCTGTCATGGTTTTTTGAACCAATCCTTTCTTTAGTTTGTTTCAGAATTTTCATGTTGTAAATAATGCTGAAACAAATGTGTTTGTGCATAAATCTCTGCTCATAGTTCACATTTGTCATCAAGATCAAATTGGGAATTTCCTTGTGAAAAACTGTTAGATCATATTTTTATGATTTTAAATTCTTTAGTACTGTCTATTTCTACCTTTAATTTGGTTGATTTATTTCTGTCATAGCATTGTCAGGGAAGATGATGGGTTAGTTTTTAATTTTATCTGAAACTCCTTGCAGGTGAATTCTATCAATCTTTTATATCTAAAAGTAGTTGGAGTGTAAAACTCCAAGTCTCGTTAAAGAATAGACAATAATCTTCTAAATAGATGACCATTATTATCTTTTTAAAATGTGTTATTCACACATTTAAATGGAAAATAAAGGGCATACTCTTATATCCCCTTAATGACTCAGGCCATTAATTACAAAAATCAATTAGCAGTCTTGCATTTGGTATGGTTAAAAGTGTATCTTCTTTGGAAATAACCAATACTTTGAGAGCACCGTTCTTCTACATTAACAGCTGGGTAATATTGGATAAGCTTAACCTTTTTCAAATTTCATGTTTTTGTTTCCTGTAAAATGAAAACAATATGTACCACAAGAAGCTGATGTTGTTTAGAAATAATACATATGAAATGGTCTCAGTCATGGCAGACTCACTGCAGTGGATAGTAAATGACAGCTATGAAGGAGATGGTGTTGTGCTTGAACACTATAATGTATGGGATTGCTTTTCACTGCAATAAATATTTCCTTTGCGTGCGTGACTTTAAATGGCACGTGTATGTGTGCAAATGTATATATATGTGCATATTTATTTTATGTGTTTTGCACGTGTCTCTAGTTTTCTAAGTGTGTGTGTGTGTATGTACATACATATGTGTATATACATGTATTTTTCCCCTCCACATCTGCTGTTGGTGATAAACTGTCCTGGCTGTCAGCGTATCACCTAAGCAATCTGTCCTGGTCTAATTCATTACATTCAACTTCACGTTTGGAAACCAGATCCTCCTTAGCAGTACTGTGTTTAGAAAAGGAATAAAAAGACCTTAACTGAAGTTGTGAAGGTAAGTCCTCTGAGTAAAATTATTAAGCTCTAATGCTTTTGTTTTCTTACCCTAGTTATTAATGATCATTGTTATTCCACTTCTTAATGCCACTGGTAGAATTGTGAATAAGTAGGTTTTTGAGACATTTAGGTTTCAAATAAGTGATATTAAGCTATAAATATTATTCATCTAAGAATTTGTTCATCTTAATTGGGTATTTATTCTTTAGCTCCCGGAACACCAGTTTCCTACTCCAAGTCCTATGTTGTCTAACTTGTGTCAACCCTTAAGAAATTAAATATAAGAATTGACTCAGCAGTCTGCTAAAGATTTCAGAACAGTGTTTCTGAAATGATCTAACTCTTCATTTATTGCCTTATTGTGTCCTTAAGGTTTTACACCAGAAGCGTTTTTAGTTAAGGCATAGATTTATACTCAACTTTCCCCTAATCTTAAATTAAGACTAACTCATTAGGAAACAATGAAGTAATAAGAACAGCAGAAGGAGACAAAGTGAGTGAAAATTCAAACTGCTACTCCTCCCTTATTTTTGAGTCCTTTGAGGTCTTTCTCCAGAGCAGTGTTAAGCTGGGCCTTGCCTGCATGACCAAGACTGGAAGCATGAGCCATTTATATCCTGGCACCAGGGAAACAGGACCAAATGGATAACTTGTGGGGTCCAGTGAAAGATGCAAGGGAGGGGTCCCTTGTTCAAATGACAATCAGGGTTGGTTGTTTGCAAAGCTGACCTGTGAGGGTGAGCACTTCCCTGTGGTGGCCCTAGGGGTGACTTCTTATAAGTTAGAATTGTGCAAGGGAGAGGAAGGGGGAAGACTATCCTTTATTGATCTTTATGTGTCCGTGGCTTCCTTGACTCTTACTTAAGTCTCACAGTAACTCTGTCGGGCAAATGTTGTCATCACACAGGATGTTTGTCAGGGTCCAGGAAGTTTCTTGCTTTTGGGTCACAGCTTTTCCCACCATTTCCCCTTTCCCCATGCCAGCATCTGCTGAGCTGCTCTTGCGTTACAAATGCATGCATCTCTTAGGGAATGTACTGCACTGCTGGGATCCAGGCTCAGATAACACTATGAAGGTCTTTCCAACTCTGGGTGTGGGTGATTCTCAAACACAGAATTGAAAACAAGGTATCTCAGGATCTGTGGTATTTGGATACTTTTCTGTGACTAGGCCACATATCTAATTAATTAGCAAAGATCTACTTTGTGACTAACATCTGAAACCCATTAGCTACCCATGCTTTTTGTCTGTAAAAATGTCACACCTATTCACTCTTTTCTAAATGGCCCCTGAAATTTCTTATTTATCTCTTGTCTACACTACCAAACACTACCAAAACAAAACAAAAATGTCTCAAAGACTCCTAGAGCCCTCTTAATGAGCAAAGAAAACAATTTACTTTAGAAATTATCTAGAAAGTGATATGAAGCAAAATCATTATTTTCTCCTCTTTGGATAGATATAATTGCTTGAGTTTATATAATTATAAAAGAATGCCCCTGTGATATCTATTTTTAAGGTGACAAAAAACTTAATTTTATAAAAATTAAATTTTATTTTATATTTTATTTTTTTAAAAGATTTTATTTATTTATTTGACAGAGAGAGAGATTACAAGTAGGCAGAGAGGCAGGCAGAGAGAGAGGAGAAGCAGGCCCCCACCAAGGAGAGAACCCGATGCGGGGCTCGATCCCAGGACCTGAGATCATGACCTAAGCTGAAGACAGAGGCTTAACCCACTGAGCCACCCAGGCACCCCTAAAAATTAATTTTTTTTTTAATTTGTCAGAGAGAGAGAGAGAGAGCAAGCACAGGCAGACAGAGTGGTAGGCAGAGGCAGAGGGAGAAGCAGGCTCCCTACCAAGCAAGGAGCCCGATGTGGGACTCGATCCCAGGACGCTGGGATCATGACCTGAGCCGAAGGCAGCCTGCCCAACCAACTGAGCCACCCAGGTGTCCCTAAAAATTAAATTTTAAATGAAAATAATTTAAAATTGTGAATAAAGGAAGAATGACACTATTTGATCCTTTTTCTATTTCTGACACATAAATAGAATGGAACCAGTAAGCTGCTCAGATGATACTAAAAAAAAAAAAAAAAAAAAAAAGCTGAAGGACTTACAGCAAGTTACTTGTTAAGAGAACAAAAAAATTACAGAATAGCATAAATGTTTACAAAAGGAAATCACAAGATTCACTTTCACAACATCTGTGTATCTCAGTAAGCAACACTTTTAACTAAGCATTTTGATACCATTTTGAAAGATTATCTGGTTGAAAAATGAGGTAAAACCTTGACTGGTTATAGTTAAAGCTAAACCTAAAGGTTTTCTCACACAGGACAACATGAATAAGATTAAGTACAATAACTTTAGCGTTGGATACTTGTATCTGTTGGCAATCTGCTTTATTCAGGTTTGATGAAAATCCTGATGTGCTTTTTTAATTTATTTTTTCTCAGTGTTCCAAAATTCATTGTTTACGTACCACACCCAGTGCTCCATGCAATACATGCCCTCTTTAATACCCACCACCAGGCTCATCCAAACCCTTAACCCCCTCCTCTCCCGCTCCCCTCCAAAACCCCTGATATGCTTTTAAGTCGAGTTTTAGTTTACATATTCCTTTGGAGAAGATATCTTCTTAAATGCTTCTGGACAGCAAATACTCTTAGAGCTGGTGGAAAAAAGAGTTAAGTATATGGGATAAACTTTCACAAAGAACATACTAGGAGGTGCTCACCCTGATTTTCACAAAAGACTCTGAATGAGTCAAGCCAGATTGTGGAGAAAAAAAACACCTTTCTAGGTGTGAATGGATTGTTTTAGGAATTACTGGTGTGTTTGTTTGTTTGTTTGTTTTTTCAGTTTTTCTTTTCAATTCTTGTCGATGTGATTTTAGGTTCAGTTGTGAGGGAAGTGGAGGTAAAGGTAACAATCTGGTAAACACCAGGATATTAAGAGATTACTTACTGGCATGCCTTGCTCAATAAACATTTTTTTGAGAACCTAAGTTTGCCAGACATTTGAGGAGGAGCTGGACATGTAGGAGTGAACAAGACAGAGAAAGTTACCACTTGTCTGGGTGTTAAGTTTCAGTAGAATAAAACAGAACATGAAGTGTCCAAGGTGATTTTATATGGTGATAATTTCCATGAAGATAAGCAGGATGACCTAGGTAGTGACGCTGCATATGTGTATGGGTGTGTAAGTACATTTGAGGAGGTGACAATTGAGCTGAGGCTTGAAAGATAAGAATGCGACATTTTTGCAGAGAATCAGGAAATCATTTATTATCTCCACTTACCTGGCTAACCAGTTGCCTTATATTCAAAAACATTTAGGACCTCCCAGATTGGATGTTTCCTCAATGTTCTCATGGGACCATTTGAGTTTAAAATAAGTAATAATCTAACTTCAGAGAACCTTTCTTTAAATTATGTAAGTGGATGGAGGCACTGCCTCAAGCCACATTAAAAAAAAATAAAGTTCATCATCAGCCATCCATCCCCATCTCAGTTTGCAGTGGGAGAAATGGGATCTGAGATGGATGGTTTTAATACCATCTGTGCCAGGGTTGTAAACCCTAACCATAATTCTCTTTAATCAACCTTTGCCCCCACAAACATTGAGGGGAGGTCAAAAGGAAAAAAGAAGACAAAGAAAACCAATCCTCTACCAATCAGTAAGCGCTTATGTACAGAGTTCCTCCTCTGTGCTAAGCTCAGTACCTGGGCTTTAGAAGGAAAGTCTTATGGGGCTTCCAGACCAGCAAAATTTATCTCTGGAGGTAGCTAGGAATCTTCATGGGCTTATGTCCATTGGAAAAAAGTGAATGTGAGCATAGAGAAACTATGAAATTAGTGTTTTGCAAAGGTCTCTCCTCCCACTCTCCTGCCTCCCTCTAAGAAGCAGAGCTGTTTTCCTTGAATTTCACTTCCTTAGGCATCTATCTTAATTGGTGGTACACTGGGCTCCTACCAGCATTTAATCACTGCATGTTCAGGAATTTTATAAGGGGTTTTACATGTTGATAGCTTGAAATTGGCTATGGTGGGGTTATCTACACCACGGCAATTCATAGATGGTGCACATTAGGTTTGCTTTGCTGAGAATACCTTAAGTTTTAACTAGTACATCCCTGGACCCTAAGGATCAGGAAGGATTTCTCCTTTCTCTTCTCTTCAGCACCAGTTAATATTTAACCATCCTACGGAGTAGCACAAACACACAGTAACTAGGGAGTGATTACTACCTGGTGTCAGAGGTCAGTTTGGACAAAGAAGTGAGTTAGGGGAATAGGCGAAAGATACTTCCTGCTCTGCACTGAGCTTCCAGATTCTCCAAAACTTCCCAAGAAAAGGTAGGTCCCTGAGAGTTTTAGAGTAATTGGCCCTCCTGGGCCATCCTCTGGATGATTTCCCAGGCCATGAAGCATGAGGCTTCATGCTCAGAGGCCCCATTGGCATCTGGGGGAATCAAGTTGGCAAACAAGTGCTGAATGTAGGGTGGAAGCCCATGGGGCATGTCACTGTTCCACTGATGCCATTTTCTCAGCTCAGAACTGTTCTCATGCATTTTCACGTACTAGGTGTTCTGCACAATTAATGCTTTGTTGTCCTAGTTTGGTGTGAGGTTTTTAAAGATTGTGCTATCTGATTGATGACTTCACCACCTTAATTCTTTTTTTTTTAATTTTTCAAAAGATTTTATTTATTTATTTGTCAGAGAGAGTGAGCACAGGCAGACAGAGTGGCAGGCAGGGGCAGAGAGAGAAGCAGGCTCCCTGCTGAGCAAGGAGCCCGATTCGGGACTCGATCCCAAGAAGCTGGGATCATGACCCGAGCTGAAGGCAGCAGCTCAACCGACTGAGCCACCCAGGCATCCCCACCACCTTAATTCTATAAGAATTTTTACCTATAGTCACATTTTTAAAAAAGATTTATTTACTTTAGAGAGAGAGGGTATGTGTGTATGTGCACGTGGCAGGGAGGGGCAGAGAGATTCTTAAGCAGACTCCATGCTGAGCGCTGAGGCCCATGCAGGGCTCAATCTCATGACCCTGAGATCATGATCTGAGCCAAAACCAAGAGACAGAAGCTTAACCAACTGTGCTACCCAGACGCCCCAGTATAGCCACATTTTAATTCATCTCTCAGAGTTCTGTCCTAAATGACATTTTGTATCTTTTGGTTCCTCATCCTGTTTATCATAATAATTCCTACCTTTAACATCAGGTCTATTAATATATTTCACAATCTAATGACTGACTTGTGCTTCCCTTTTCTGTGCCTTTATAGTTGGATTGCTTTGTAATTTAGAGGGGGGACAGATGATGTTCCCATGGTTAGCATTTTTCTAAGACGTGACTTTGAGGAAGTAATTGAATCCTGCTGTCTATGGAATGGGCATCGACATTTCTTTCCCATAGACTTCTTAAGAAAACTGTGTCAATAAGTGAGACCACGTGAGATGTTTTATGCTTCCTAATGAATAGACTGCACATGTGGAAATACAGGACTGCTATTTGAAATTCAGGTAAGGCCCCTCCTCCTGTATAGTTCCTTTCTCACTTAGATCTTCCAGTCCATCTTGCTGCCTTTCTTGACCACTCCTATGTGAGGACATTTTCTGCCCCTGTACTAGGTGAGATTTCTGTTCTGCCACTTAATGTTGCTTTTGATATTGATCTTTTTGTATCTATTGACCTTGTTACAGTATTCTTTGGAAATTATTATGTAATAATGAAACATAATTCACCCTTGAAATGCTCTGCTTGGAATGAGACAGTATTGGTTTCTAATGTCTCTCTCTCTCTGTGCGTCTCTCGGACACCCTGCTCTCACCACTTTTCACTCCCAACCCAACATGCTTTCAATAGATCCTTTTAAAGGCTCACACCAACTAAGTTTTGCATGGATCTGTGCTTCCCTGCTGCATTAGCTTGTGATATCATCTGTTTCATTGCTTTCGCAAGAGAAACATGGAATGAACTCTTTTTGATGTGTTGCCAATTACATTAAAGAGGGAGGAAAAAAAGAAAAGAAATCAAAGAACAAAATGGACCTAGCAAAACCTAGGGACACTGTTGATGTGCTTACACAAGCTTTGCAGTTTGTTGACCAGTTTTAATGGAAATTTCAAGCTGCTCTTGAGTGTTTATGTCAGTGTTTTCTAGACTTAACATGACCTATTTGGTTGCTCTTGACTCTTGCTACATTGTGGATGACTTCTCTTTCCCTTACTTCCCCAGGTTTTGCTCAGCATGGAAAATGAATGACTTTAACAGCCGTGGATCATACTAGGAGGAGCCAATCCCAGTTTCTTTGGTTTCAAAGTCTCCAATTCCAGCAGCCTTCTAGCTATGACCTTCCCTTCCCTCTTCCCTCCTTAATGGTCCATGAGATGCTCAAACCACGAGGTAGAAGCTTTTCTTTGTCCTCCTTCTTTAAGATTTTCATTTCCCTCATTTGAGGAATTTATCAGGGGAACCCCCTATCCAGATTGGCTGGAGATTTTCTTGGATTTAACACTGAAGGTCCCACATCCTGGCAAACTGTTCAGTGATGAGCACACTGAAATAGTTGATCACCCACTTCTGGTTAATCAGCTGAAGGACATGAAATTAATGCTAATATCACATAGTGCTGTCTGAAATCTTTTATTGAACTCAGACCTGTGTCTCCTACCAGGCGGATGGACCACAGCCCATCAGCCACATTGAGCCTGGGGCCTGTTTTTGTGTAGTCTATGATTTAAGAATGTTTTTTACATTATCACAGAGTTGTTTAAAAAAAAAAAAATAGGTGAATATAGGACCGAGACCACATGGCCTACAGAGTTAGAGACATTCATTCTCTGGCCCTTGTAGAAAAACTTTTTTGACCCATGGATTAAACCTTTCTTCCTTTGAAATACAGCAACAGAGCTTGGGGTGCTGGGCTACAGTCCATTTTGCTAATGAAATGTAGGGAAAAAATAGTGATCTTTAATTATTGAAAGCAAATCCTAGAAATGACTGTATTATCATTCCTTTAATTGTTAATATTTTTTTACCCTGGAGAAAGCAAGCAGAGTGTATGGACCATAAATGACACAGAGTTGTGTTTGAAAAAAGGTGCTTTAAATTCAAATTAACAATAGTGATTGTAGTCTTTTTGCATGAAGTGGCTAATGGTTGCAGATGATTTCCTTGTATATATCTGCTATAAATGATTCATTTAAACCAGTAAACCTTTCTTGGTCCACGGATGGCACATGTCCCAAATGGGCCTAATAAGATTGAAGGAAAGGATTGATATTCCATGGACATTAACAAAAAGTTGAATGTGTACTCAGACACTGGGCCTCTGTGCAAGTTAAAAGATTTTTGATAATTCCAGGGATTTTCTACACTTTGTGAAATTAGCTTTTTTAGTGTTGTTTTGGTTTTGGTTTTAATTAAGACCAAGGAAGAAAATGAAATCTTGGAAGCTGAACCCTCTTAAGTTGTCTTTCTGTTGCATCTTGAGTCAGCCATATGCAGTTTGACTTATATTCTTAAATTCACAATAATTCTTCCTAGATCAGATCATCTTTTTATTCTTTACATTGTATAAATGTAACTTAAAGGCCTGCCTTATGTATCTTTCTCTTTCTTAACATAACAAGAGTACATACAAACTGTCAGAACAATTAGAAACAAGGTTATTTGCCTGTGATACTTGTTTTACTTTATATTCTTCCTTATAGAATATTTTAAAAATCCTATGTAAATCTCAAATGTTCCCATTTGTTTAATTCTGAAGCTAATAACATGTGTTCTACTCCAGTAAGAATTCTGTTTTGCATAACAGAATTGTGAAGGTTGATTTTATTTATTGCTCTCTGAGATAGAGCCTATTTCCTTTTCCTTTCAAATATCCTTTGCTGCTCACATGTGGCCTTATTTTTGGCAATTGACAGTCACCAGGCTTTCCCTGGCTGAGCTCTTTTCAACTTCATCATATTGCCTAGCTAAAAATTCTAATTTTTTTTAGAATTGAAAATGCATAAGATACTGGTTTAATGCAGAAGCTGTTGACCAGCTGTCAATTGATTCTTAGTGACTTCATAAATGGGCGTTAAGGATTATTTTGAAAATGTATGCATTGAATATGTGTGCATTCACTATATGCATTTCGAGGAAAAAGCGTCCAAGCTTTGAGGATGTTCCAAAAAGAGCCTTGTTAAATAATGATACAAAATGATCCTAAGCATCCATTCTACAAATGGATAAAATGAGGCATCGGTGGTTATAGGACTGAACATGATCATCTACCTAATTAGAAGTCCTGGACAAAAACATAGGACATCTGGCTTCCAGTCCAGGGTTCTTGCCACTTAAGGGAAATGTGTATGTATGTATGTATGTGTGTAGAGGATGGTAAATCAGTTCCTCCAAGTTAATGTGGGTCTTTGTGTAGGGGAGGCTTTCCAGAAATGATTGATTCTTCACATGTGGCTTGGGAAACCTGCCTTGTTCTTCCATATGCCCGATTCTAATATGTGATAGAGTTGGGTTCGTTATTGTAATGAATACATTAACAGATGATGTCATCTGTTTAAATATTTAAATTTAAACCTACAAAATTTAAAATTTAGTTTAAAAATTAACTATCATTTAAGTTGCCATCTGTAGATAAGTTGAAACCTGTGCCAGTCTAATTAGCAATCAGGAATATGGTAATTGCTTTTGGCATGTAAATGTGGAAAACTTCTGGAGTAAAATAATGCCAAGTTGTGCATTTGAGTATTTTTCTTCAAGATTGACAGTGTTAATATTCTAATAATATATTACTTACTTGGCATTCTGCTTGAGGCTTTAAAAAAGTTTTTATTTTTTTAACAAATGAATATTATCTATCATCTACCTATCTCCTTAAGTCTAGAGCAGAGTTTCTTAATCTGGGCACTGTTAGCATTTTGGAACAGATAATTCTTCATTGTGGGTACCACCCTATACACATAGGATGTTTAGCAACATTTCTTGCCAATACCCACTAGATGCTAGCATCCTCCCTTTCCATGATCATGACAACCAAAATAGCCTTAGAGATTGCTCCAGAATGAGAAACCAGGTATATTCTGTAAACTGTTTTAGAAATAATGCAATTAACAGAATAAAAATGTTAGGTCTCATGCTCAGTTCATTTACAGACCCACTTCAGATACCCCGTTTTTATATTCTTTGAATATATATTTCCTATTTGAAGACCTAATAATTATAATTTATTGTTTTACTATAAGGGTTCAACTTTTGCATGGTGTACATTTTTCTTCACTATGCATTTTCACAACTAAAATTCTTTCCACACAGGAAAAATGAGTTGTTCTTTTAAGATTAGTAGAACAATCATGATTGTGAGCCATTGCACAGTTGCATAGAGTGAGTCTTCAATGAAGTAGCAGCTGCTTGTGGTTGGGGAGATGGTCGCCGTCCTCAGCTATCAGAAATGGCCACCCCCATGGGAACACATAAATATTTACCGGGGTAAGGCCTCTGGATTTTGCAGATAATTTCCTATATGCCAGGTTGCCAGGAAACAAGGAGGTAGGGGGCAGCCCCATGAGTAAATAAGGATTTTGTTACACTAATAGGCAACCTTGGAAAATAACCTCCACTCTACTACCCATCCTCTTTCAAACATACATTTCTATATAGCCTATAGGCACTGGGCTTTCGAGTGTATTTTCAGAAAACTGTTTTCTAAGAAAGTAGAGGAATGTTTTTATTTCCTTTATATTCATGATACAAATTACATAGCAGAAATATGGAGAATTCTTTTTTTGCTTTTCCCCAAGATCTTTTTTTTTTTTTTTTCCCAAATTCCCTTCTAGATTTAGCTCTGATATTATGGTCCTTAACCCAATAGTGACTTCTCAAGTAGCAATTCTCAGCTGTTTGCTGTGAAAAAAGAAAAAAAAAACCCTTTTTGGAAAGCAGTTTCATCTTTCTTTGTGTCACCTTGTTTGAGGAGCAATGAAATCCAATTATCCTTTACAGTGATTTGTGAAGTAGCAAATGGAGTTGACATCTGTTCAGCAAATTCTGAAGACAGCCCATTTTTATTTTTCCCTCCATGGAACTAAAGTCATCACAGATTTTGTCCTTTGGCCTTCCTTGAGTCCCTTGTTGTAGCCTTGTGATTGTCTAAGCAAGGTTGATTTTAAAAACCAAAAGGAGAGGGACAGGGGAGACTAACAGAAATAGCTTGTCATTATGCGGTGGGAGGGGTAGTGTTTTGCCCTAAGCATTTCATTGAGAGATCAGGATAATTAAGCAACCAGTGGTTTTGTAGCCATTTACTCACTTATTAATTTAACTATGTGTATTTATTGAACCTCTGTAATGTGCCAGGTGTTTTCTGGTAATGGCAGGCAGGGATGTGAATAATACATACACTTTCTCTACTTTCATGGAGCAGCTAGACAATAAAGAACTAAATATATAGGCAAAGTAATTACTGATAGTGAAAACTCCACAAAGCAAGCAGGAGAGACTACCATGATCAAGAGAGGAACAAGTGATGTTACTTCAGGGACATCAGGAGCCAACATTGAAATTGGTTCTGGATAGAAGGGAGGCAGTCCTGTAGATCCTGGGGTAGGGGCAAGGGACAACAATATGTAACTCCAAATTTGTCACGTTGGCATAAGGATTATTTTATGCTCAGGGTCTGTTTGGGACCCCTGGAGCCGGTGCCCTTGCACTTGTGCACAACACTAGCTACATAAATATAACGGAGTAAAGGCAAACCATGTGCATACTAGTCGTATGTGCTTTCGGAAAGGAGTGGAGGGGAGCACTGAGTAAGACAATTTTACAACAGTAGCTCTGAAAGAAAGGGGTTATCCTCTTCACTACTGGATGAGCGCAAGGGCCTGCCTTAAGAAAGATGAAAAGACTAGAACATTCTAGCTACTCTCAGTTAACTTGCTGGGTGACTTTCTAGGACAGGGTCCTACACTGAGGAGAAACTTCTCTTGAGTGGAATCAAAACCAAGCCATCACAGGGCTAACAGAGATGAAGGTGGGAGATGATTGAGACTAAAATGAGGAGGGAGAGGAACAGAGGCAGAATATCTCCACAAAAATCACTAAATCTTTTAACACT
>RCUC01055301.1:0-16269 GCA_003697995.1 Taxidea taxus jeffersonii | reverse complement strand
AAAAAAAAAAAAAGAATACATTAATAGAAAGTAATTAAAGCAAAAATTAAGATGATTTTATTTTTATGTTTTTGTGCATTTTTAAAGTGATTATTTTGACAAAATATCATTATAGGCTTACAATTTTATCCTTGCCAAAATAAATAACAGAATATGTGGAAGTATCAGTGCAACATAAATAAAACTATTTTTAAAATTAAGCTCTATAAGTAACCCAATAACAGATTCTCTGGGTACAGCTTTAATAGATTACTTCCTATTTTCTAAATCAGAACATGCTACTGCTAAACTTTTTTGTTGCAGGTTGGAAGATAGCTTTGTAGGGGATTTCATCCTCAAACTGTGTTTCACAGCAGCATCCTTAAAGAGAGAGTGTTTTTTGTATCTGTGGAGAATGCTTAAAAACATCTCTCTTCTCTTGTGAATAAACAGTGTGAATTGGGCCAGCAGGCAGTTGCAAAGGAAGAAAAGGAATATCAATTCTATAATCATTAGAATTCTCTTATTTGCTTTGGAACACTACGATGTCTATGCTTTAAGATTGGGGAAATGTATTTGCATTTTTTTCAGTCATACGATTTCAGTAATAATTTTAATTGTCAAGATTTGGACTGAAAAAGAACAGATGCCATAACTGTATCATCCTTATTTTCTCAAGACCAGAAATAATTAGCAAGTGAATCTAAGGAATACCTCTAACTTAGAAGATCAGACTTCTCATTAGAGAGTCATTCTCTACCTTGAATGAAAATACCTGGGACTCTTTTAAACCACACCCATGTCCAGGTTGAAAACCCCAGTTATTCCGTCTGGAGTGATGATTAAAAACTCCTCAGGTGATGGTAACATATGGCCTGAATTGAAAACCGTTGCATTGTTAGTGTTCCCAGTACTGTCTCTGTTTCCCTTACAGTATTGTAGCAAGCATGCAGTAAGTGATAGCTAAAGTTTCTGGAATAAATTAATAAAACATGATCTTCAGGAATATCTTAAATATACTAATTTGTACTTCAGTTTGCTATAATGAGTCAAATGTAAAGTTTAAATAATGATACCATACAAACCTAAAATGAAAAGTCAAAACCTTTAAAATGAATTTTACTATAAACTATGTTACTTATACTAAATAATGGCTCTGTTAAAAAGTATTTTATATGTACAGAGTGTTGATATTTGTATTTCCTTCAGAAGGGTGTGTATATCACATGGGCATATTGAAGGCAGAATACTATTTTGAGCTGTAGCATACCATGAAAGTGGCACAGACCTGAAGGGTGAGCAACAGGTGGGAAAAAAATCACATAAGAATGTGTCCTCTAAAAGGGCTAGTCCCTATGGTCATAGAAGAGGGAATAAATAGTTTTCATATCACTCAGTTTTCTGTGTTACACATCCCGGACAGTATATAACGAATTCTCTGGGATCTGAAAGCAAAAATAATCTAGGACATATACCATCTATTTTCAGTCTTCACAGCTTTATAATTATCTACTTTTATTATTCTTAATGATGTGTTTCTTCTTATCTGCAACCGTCTTTATTGTTTTTTGTTTAAAGATTTTATTTATTTATTTGAGAGATTAAAGATTTTATTTATTTATTTGAGAGAGGGCACAGAGGCAGAGTAAGATGGAGTAGCAGATTCCCTGCTGTGCAGGGAAGCCCGATGCCAGGCTCCATCCCAGGACCCTGAGACTATGACCTGAGCTGAAGGCAGATACTTAACTGAGTGAGCCACCCAGGCACCCCTGTGTAACAGTCTTTAAATCAAATTTTTAAAAGGCACAAATAAACTGATGAGATTTATTTAATCCATATGTCTAAATAATCAGAATGAATCACTAATAGAATTTAAAGTATTTCAAAATGTTTGCTTGTTCAACTTTTTCTGTATCTGTCTGTATGTCTACTGGCCTGATACTTAGCTCTCTTGTTGACTTATCCAATCATAATCAAGATTAATTCTTGGAAAATTGAGAAGTGATCCAAATTTATCTTGGGTTATTTTTGCTCCACTTCTATGTATCTTTCTTGTCCCTGTGCCCTTTCTCTCTCACCACCTGATGCCCATTGTAATAAGGCTCTTATCTCCTATCTTTCTCTTCCCCACAAAAATTATTTTCTAATCATTCACAGTAAGTTATAAATGCCATAAAAATCATTTCACAGAGCAGTGTGAACAAGAAGGGGCAATAATGCCCTCTGACCAGCTAAAGCCCATGCACCACAGCACAATCCGTCCAGGACTTAAGTCCTGCTGCTGTTGCCACCATGCCCAAGAGTAAGGCTGAATGGGATGCTAGAGGAGATAAAACCAAGGTGAAGGATGAGCCATCAAGAAGATCTGCAAGGTTATCTGCTAAACATGCTCCTCCAAAGCTAAAGCCCTGCAAAGAAGGGCAAGAAGGCACCCAAAGGGAAAAAAGGGAAAGTTGATGCTGGCAAGGATGGGAACAACCCTGCAGAAAACAGAGATGCCACAACAGACCAAGCACAGAAAGCTGAAGGAGCTGAAGGTGCTGGAGATGTCAAGGGAAGTGTATGCATTTTTGATAACTATGTACTCCTGGTGACTGTATACTTCAAAATACTGTTTTTAATCAAGTTTTATAAATATGCAGAATTTTGCTTTACTTCTTCTTAAGGTATGTTTTTAGCACACAGAGCACTTCATTGTTTTGGGTGAAATGGCATATGTCACTAATAGAACATTTTCAAAGCTAGACTGATACAAGGGAAAAATACCTTTCCCTTCTAGTTTTGAGAAACTTCCTCTTGGTTCTCAGGAGGAGGGATTCCTTGATGTGGACACACCTTAGCTACCTTGGCACAAACACTTTGGTGGTGTGGAAGAACTAAACTTCATTTTTATATGTCTTCTTCTCTCTGCCTTCAACAGAGACTTGACTCCCTTAAACCCAGAGACCTCCTGGAGCCTGACCCCAAGAAATGGTTCCCAGTATGTTAGGCAATCTGGACTTTACAGAGTCACCACTGAGACGGTGTTTCTCAAAAGAGTTCCTTTTTTAGTTTGTGGATTTTCAGATTGATAATTCTGCCATTTTCATTTCATTTCCTGAAAGTCAGAGTCAGGTTGTGAAAAGTTGTTAAACAACATGCTAAATGTGAAATATCAACCCTCACTCTAAACTTTTCCCTGTTCAGAGTATCACATGAAGACTTCATTGGGTTTTATAGTGGCTTTCTAATGTTGGTAGTCCATTGAAGAAGGGAGTTTGAGAGTTGTATGCTGTTAACTATCATCTGCCCATGTACTGCCTAAAATACCATGATTGTTTATGAAAAGTATCTAAAGCTAGATACAGTTTGGCTTGGAAAAAAAATCATTTCACATATCCAAAAATAAATAACATTTTACAAAGGAGGCAAATGGTCTAAACTGAATATGCAGAACACAATTCCATTTTTCCCCAACTACAAAATGCCTGATATAATTAGGTTCATCAAATTATACTTTCAAATCAGACCCCATTAATCAGAATTCCAATTGGGCAAAATTTGGACAACATGGTATACAGTAATCACCTACTCAAGATCTATATGAATGAATGTGGTAATATCTATACACAATGCTACCAAACCAGTAACTGTGAAACTCATCTATTTTTGATTTTCTGATTAATCTTTTTTTATTAACATACAATGTATTACTTGTTTCAGGGGTACAGGTCTGTGATTCATCAGTCTTACACAATTCACAGCCCTCACCATATCACATACCCTCCCGAATGTCTATCACGCAGCCACCTCATCCCATCTGCCCCCTCCCCTCCAGCAAACCTCAGTTTGTTTCCTGAGATTAAGAGTCTCTTACTATTTGTCCCTCCCTCTGGTTTCATCTTGTTTCATTTTTCCCTCCCTTCCCCTAGGATCCTCTGTCTTATTTCTCAAATTCCTCATATCAGTGAGATCATATTATAATTGTCTTTCTCTAACTTATTTCACTTAGCATAATACCTCTAGTTCCATCCACGTCATTGCAAATGGCAAGATTTCATTTTTGATGGCTGCATAGTATTCCATTGTGTATATATACCTCGTCTTCTTTATCCATTCATCTGTTGATGGACATCTAGGCTCTTACCATAGTTGGGCTATTGTGGACATTGCTGCTATAAACATTCAGGTGCATGTGCCCTTTTGGATCACTACATTTGTATCTTTAGGGTAAATACCCAGTAGTGCACTGCTGGGTCGTAGGATAGCTCTATTAATGCCCCATTTTTGTAAGAAAATGGCTATAGCCATGGTTTACAAAATAGAGGTCCCATAGGGTGTTTAAAAATGTTTAAGTGAAACCCAACCACATTATTTCTCAGACTTAAGTACATATTAAATATAATTGTTAGGTATTTATTTTGGTGTAGGGGTGCCATGAATAAAAATGATTGAGATATTAAGAATGATATAATTTGAAAAAGTTTGGGAACGTCTGGGCCATAGTATAACTCTAAATCATGTGTAACTATGAAAATATCTAATACTGATATAGCTAATGGGTCATCAAGCTCATCATCATCATCATCATCACCACCACCACCAACAATAGCGAATTAATCAACAAGTTCTACCAAGTTAACCTTGAAATATTTTGCTCTTTCCATTTCAATTTATATAGATCAAATTCATACAATTTATAGCTATAGTATTTCATCTTCTTGTCACCAGGCTTTCTTTCTTCCAATCCACTTATATACTGCTGTCATATAATAACCTTAAATAAATGTTTGGGTTGATTTTAGCTTCCAAAATCCACATTGCACTTGGTGTACTCCATCTTTCTGTCTTTCCACATAATACAAAAAAATTTCCTTTGGGAAACAACCCTTCATCAATTTTTATTTATATGGATATGGGGAATAATACATAGGTTCTGTGCCCAGCCAGTCATAAATTTAAATTATTGAATTATTTTATCAATAAGAGTTATGGTTCAGGGATAGATTTGTGATCCACACCTGATAAATCTGTATAATTTCCTTAGCCACATAATTGGCTCAATTTCAAGCATAAAATATAGTACCATTATTCAGGAGTCAACAGAAATTTGTCTCTCTTTTTGTAGACATAATCCTAGGAAGATATAAGTCTAGAACTGAGGGAAAGTAACATATGGAGCCTAGGATTAAAAACAGAGTTCAGAGGAAGATAAAAACCAATTCCTTATATTATCTGTACTCCTGAGATATTCCCAAAGCCCTCTTTACTAAACCTTTCAGTGATTACTTTCTTCAGTCAGCTATAGTTGGGTTATCTGAAAATGATCAGCAAAGGAGTTTTTAAGTGAGGCACAGTCTTTCTCTATGTCATTTACTTGCTTAAGAGTAAATTCTTTTTTGCCTAGAACACGAATTGCAAATACCCTGTCTAGTATCTAAAATCTGTCTTTTCCAAAACTTTCACTTCTATATCATTTAAACAAAAATCTGTTTGTACCCTACCTTCCAACCAGGAGATTTACCACTACTGAAAAGATGGCTGTGCTTTACTTCATAAATTTATTTGTTTCTACTTAGGAAGAAAAGAAGAAATCTATCTATCCATAGAAACTCAGCAAAAGAGAATCCTATTTCTAAAAAAACCTTCTTAATCATTTAACTCACAATGATCTTTCAACCTCTAATACCTCATTTGTACTAGATTTCTTGATACTCAATAAAGAGTTGCTGAATGAATACATATTCTTAGTATGTATCAGCTAAATAATTAGCCTTTTCTTTATTGCTACTCTGTCATATTTCTATGCTGATAATATTTTGTTTATATTTATCACCCCAAGCAAACTGCTCCCAAAAAGAATACTTTGTATTATGATACCCTATAGAGTAATATATTCCTTATAACAATCAACACCAAATGCCCTGAAATAAAGTATTATTATAGATATTTTCATAATTTATATTTAGCTTACTCAATGTTAATTATTTTCATATAGCATACAATTATCACTAAGAACTATTTGCTTCTAAAGAGTTACCTATTTTTTCTTGCCACAAATCTGTAAGTGTACAACAAATTATAAACAAACTATGAAATAAAGTTGTACTCAAGCTAAAAGTCACAATATATGTAAGATTGATTATAGTGAAAAACTTATGTATCGCTATGATCTTCTTATCCTCTCTTATTACAGAAGATTGTATTTTACTCCTATACATTGGAAATCAAGAACAAGACTGAGAGGATTTTCTTATTCCAGCCTTCAGTAATTTTTCGATTTCCTTCCTTGTTTCCTGACACATTTGTCTTGCTATTTTTTTAAGCTTTATTTAAACATATAATGTAACCCCACCACCCTCTCCCCACCCCTCTTCCCTCCACCCCCCTCAGTTTGTTTTATGACATTAAGAGTCTCTTTTGGTTTGCCTCCCTCCCGATCCCATTGTCTTGCTATTTTGTGGTGATATTAGTCTCTTCTTCAATCCTAATCTTCTCACTTCTTTCCTGATTTTACTCCTCTTGTTCCTAATCTCTATCACTTGATTCATTTTGCAAAACATGTAAGAAAGGACAAAGAAAAAAAGGACCACTTTGGGTGCAGTTTAAAATGCTTCAATTAATGTCTTCTTGGGAATCACATGTCTTATATTTCTTCAAACAGCAAGATCTTTGTTGTTTTCTGATATTTTTTTTTTTAACTAAGTTAAGGGATTCTAGAGAACATATACCAAAGAAATGGACTTTGCTTTGTAGGAGGGATATAGGAAAGTCTTCTGGAGTACTAATAAATAAAATACTGGTTAGATAACTACTCTTCCAAAAGAGATGCTGATGAATATCCTGTAAGGAAAGGACAAATTGTGCTGTGTATAATATTTGATAAATGATTTAATATATGTAATTGAGATCATCATAATACTTCAAAATCTCAACTTGAAGAACCATGACATTGATTTAGCTCTTACACATGATCCACCTCCAAGGCACAGCTTAGTTACTAATCAATCTCTTAATAAATCAGGGCAGGGAGATATGACCTCACTGCCCTTCAGACTCCCGAGTCATGTTGACTTTATTTGCATAATATTATTAATTTTACAAGGAATTCAAAAATTAATCCAAAACATCGCACGAGAAGCTAAATAGTATAAACAAATCTAATTAACACTTGGAAAGTGCATTAAGCATGTCAACCTTCTGAAGATTAAGATGATCTTTTCCTTTGAAAAGAAACATTTTCAAATATGTTTAGGTTCCTAACTTTGATTCTTTCATACACACAAAAATTCTGGAGCAAATACCAACATTATATGAAATTTTACTTAAAAAATTACTACAAGATGTTGTGGATGCATTTGTTAATTCACCATGAGCTGATCTAATTGACCATACATACCATTTTGGGTGTTAACCTAGAACAATTACTGAATGCACAGTAGCAATTGCAAAAACCCTCAAGGTATAAACTTTAAAAGTTGATGTAGAAAATGCTTACTAAATATCCCTGACAGAAGAGTTAAGATGGCAGAGAAGTATTTGTCTTGTCATCCAAATATAGCTAGATAATTATCAAATCAATGGTTTGAGGATCCCCTGGGTCACAAGAGAACAGGTGGTGTCTAAATGCTGCACTGTTCACAAGGGTAGGAGCATGGAAGATGGCTGGGAACAGTAAGTTTAGGTGCCAGCTTTTTGTTCTATATTGCCATAAACCGAGAACTGCTGTGGGGTTGTGCAAATGCTTTGCTAGGAGGGGTTCAACAAATACCAGAAACATGGTGAGACTCTCCCTGGTAGTTTTGAAACTCAGTCATGTGCCTAACATAAAAAAGCTGGAACACGGGCAGGATTAATACAGGGTTCTGATGGAAATTAGCAAGACAAGAGTGATTGAATGCTCTTCTGTGAAGGCTCACTGAAGAACGGAGGGTACAAACTTTCAGCTCCAGGACCAGAGAGAAGGATACTGCCATATTCATCCCATCCATCAGTGTTAAAAGCTTTCAGGGAGCAACCTAGTGGAATCCAGAGCCACTTATACCAAACCTGCCTCCTGTGCACTGGAGGCACATTTCCACTAGAGCAGGTCCTTCCCAAAGGAGACGAACACAAACAACTCATTTGCACCAAGTGTATTGATCATAGAGGGCTACAAAGCTTTAGCTCTAGGGGAGAATAGTATCTAATCTCCTTTGTACTTTTATTCTTTGTTTTTTATTATTATTTTTTCTTTACTTTCTTTTTTTTCAATTTTTAAATTATTTTTTAAATGTTTATTTTTATATATGTTTTAAATTTTACTTTTTGTTTCCTTTCATTGTATTTTATTATCTATATATATATTGTTTTTTTCATTTCTTTCTTATTTTGGGATCTGGTTTTTTGTTTTTTTTTTAAATAAGCAGACCAAAACACACCTGGGATCTAGTTTTTTGTTGTTGCTGTTATTATTGTCATTGTTATTGTTTGTTTTCTTTTTCTTTCTTCTTTTCTTTTCTGAACAAAATAACAAGATGGAGAAATTCACCCAAAAGAAAAAATGGAAGACAGTACTCACAGCCAGGGATTTAATCAATACAGATATAAGTAAGATGTATGAACTAGAATTTAGAACAATTTTAAAGATGCTAGCTGGTCTTGAAAAAACACAGACGACTCTAGAGAATCATGTACTGTAGAAATAAAAAAACTAAAATCTAATCAGGCCAAAATTAAACATGCTACAACCAAGAGGCAGTCCCAAGGAGGCCACAAAAATGAGGATGGACAAAGCCAAGGAGTAAATCAGTGGTATAAAAGATAAAATTATGTAAAATAATGTAAAAAATTATGTAAAATAATGAAGCTGAAAAGAAGAAGTAAAGAAAGTTATTAGATCACAAAGGTAGACTTAGGGAAATCTGAGATTCCATACAATGAAATAATAATCTATTCTAATCTAATAATAATAATAATGAAATAATATCTGAATCATAGGAGTCCCAGAAGAAGAACAGGAAAAGGGGGCAGAAGGTTTATTACAAAAGGGGGCAGAAGGTTATTAACAAAAAATAGGTAAGACCTTCCCTAATCTGGGAAAGGAAATAGGCATTCAAGTCCAAGAGGCAGAGAGAACTCTCAAAGTCAACAAAAACAGGTCCACATCACAACATAACATAGTGAAACTTGAAAAATACAAAGATAAAGAGAGAATTCTGAAAGCAGCTCAGGAGAAAAGGTGCTTTTACCTGAAAGGGTAGACATATAAGGCTAGCAGCGGACCTGTCCACAGAGACCTGGCAGGCCACACAGGACTGGCATGATATATTCAACATGCTAAATGGGAAAAATACACATCCAAGAAGACTTTACCCAGCAAGGTTATCAATCAGAATAGAAGGAGAGATAAAGAGTTTCCAAGACAAACAAAAACTAAAGTTGTTCATAAACACTAAAACTGCCATGCAAGAAATATTGATGGGGAGTCTTTGAGCAGAAAGTGAGGCCAAAAGTAACAAAGACTAGAAAGAAAGAGAGGAGACAATATAGGGAATCAGTGACTGCACAGGTAATACAATGGCACTAAATTCATATCCTTCAATAATTACTCTGAATGTTAATGGACTAAATGCTCCCATCAAAAGACATAGGGCATCAGAAGAGATTAAAAAAAAAGAAGACCCACTGATATGCTGCCTAAAAGAGACTCATTTTAGACCCAAAGACACCTCCAGACTAAAAGTGAGGGAGAGGTGAAGAACAATTTATCATGCTAATGGACATCAAAAGACAATTGGAGTAGCCATCCTTATGTCAGGCAAACTAGATATAGAACAGACACTATAATAAGAGATGAAGGAGGAATTATATCACAATAAAGGGATCTATCCAACAAGAAGAGCCAACAATTTTAAGTATTTATGACCCTAACGTGGAAGCAGCCAAATATATAAATCAGTTAATAACAAAATTAAATAAACTGTTTGATAATAATAAAATAATAGGAGGGGACTTTAATACTCCACTCATAGCAATGGACAGATCATCTAAACAGAAGGTCAAGGAAATAAGGGCTGAATTACACACTGGACCAGATGTACTTAACAGAAATATTCAGAGCATTTCATCCTAAAGCAGCAGAAAGGACATTCTTTTCAAGTGCATATGGAACATTCTCCAGAAGAGATCACATACGGGGTCACAAATCAGGACTCAACTGGTACAAAAAGACTGAGATCATACCATGCATATTTTCAGACCACAATATTATGAAACTTGAAGTCAACCACAAGAAAATATTTAGGAGGACCACAAATACAAGGAGGTTAAAGAATATCCTACTAAAGAATGAATGAGTCACCAGGAAATTAAAGAAGAATTTAAAAAACATATGGAAGCAAATGAAAATGAGAACACAATAGTCCGAAACCTTTGGGATGCAGCAAAGGTAGTCCTAAGAGGGGCAATACATCCTCAAGAAGCAAGAAAATTCTCAAATACTGAACCAATCTTATACCTAAAGAGCTGAGAAAAGAACGGTAAATAAAGCCTAAATCCAGCAAGAAAAGGGAAATAATAAATAATAGAGCAAAAATCAATGATACCGAAATTAAAAAAGAAAAAAGTAGAACAAAACTAGATAGATAAACATAACTAGAAGCTGGTTCTTTGAAATAATTAACAAGATTGATAACCTCCTAGCCAGACTTCTCAAAAAGAAAAGAGAAAGGACCTGATAAATAAAATCATGAATGAAAGAGATCACAACCAACATTGCAGAAATATAATTATAAGAAAATTATTATGAGCAATTATATGCCAACAAATTAGGAAAACTGGAAGAAATGGATAAATTCCTAGAAATATATAACCTACCAAAACTGAAACAGGAAGAAACAGAAAATTTGCACAGGCCCATAACCAGCAAAGAAATTGAAACAGTAATCAAAAATCTCCCAGCAAACAAGAGTCCAGGGCTGGATGGTTTCTCAGGAGAATTCTACCAAACATTTTTTTTTTAAAATAAAGATTTTATTTATGTATTTGTCAGAGAGAGAGAGAGAGAGCACAAGCAGGGGAAATAGCAGGCAGAGGGAGAAGAGGGCTTCTTGCTCCATAGCCCCAGTGCAGAACTCAATGCCAGGACCCTGGGATCATGACCTGAGCCAAAGGCAGACACTTAACTGACTAAGCTACCCAGGCATCCCAGCTACAAAACATTTAAATAAGAAATAGTGACTATACTTCTGAAATTGTTCCAAAATCAGAAATGGAAGAAAAACTTCCAAACTCATTCTATGGGGCCCGCATTACCTTGATCACCAAACCAGACAGACCCCACTAAAAAGGAGAATTACAGGTCACAGATGCAAAAATTCTCAACAAGACACTAGGAATTCAAATCCAACAGTACAGTGGATTATTGGGGTGTCTGTGTGGCTCAGACGGTTGAGCATCTGCCGTTGGCTCAGGTCATGATCGCCAGGTCCTGGGATTGAGCCCCGTGTTGGGCTCACAGCTCAGCAGGGAGTCTGCTTCTCCCTTCCTCTGCCTCTTCCCCCTGCTGGTGTACTCTCTTTCTCTCTAATGAATAAATAAAGTCTTTAAAAAAGTAAAAAGATTATTTACCACAACCACATGGGATTTATTCCTGGGCTCCAAGGGTGGTTCAACAGCAGTAAATCAATCAACATGATACATCACATTAACAAAAGAAAGGATAAGAACCATATGACCCTCTCAATAGATGCATAAAAAGCATTTGACAAAATATATCATATTTTCTTGATAAAAACCCCCAACAAAATAGGGGTAGAGGGAACATATTTCAACATCCAAAAGGCATATAGGGAAGACCCACAGGTAAGATGATCCTCAGTGGGGAAAAACAGACATTTTCCCCTAAGATCAGGAACATGAAAGGGATGTACATTCTTATCACTGTTGTTCAACATAGTACTGGAAGTCCTAGCTCAACAATCAGAAACCCCCCAAAAAGAAAAAAAAAAGGCATCTATAACAGCAAAGGAGTTAAACTTTCATTTTTCACAGACAACATGATACTCTATGTAGAAAACCCAAAAGACTCCACTGGAAAATGGCTAGAACTGATACAGAAATTCAGCAAAGCCTCAGAATATAAAATCAGTGCACAGAAGTCTGTTGCATTTTTATACACTGATAAGGAAGCAGCAGAAAGAGAAATCAAGTAATGAATCCCATTTACAATTGCATCAAAACCCATAAGATACTTAGGAATAAACCTAGCCAAAGAGGTAAAAGATCTATACTCTGGAAACTATAAAAAACTTATGAAGGAAATTGAAGAGGACACAAATAAATGGAAAAACATTCCATACTCATGGATCGGAAGAAAAAAATATTGTTAAAATGTCTATACTACCCAAAGCAAACTACATATTCCAAGCAATCCATATCAAAATACCACCAGCGCTTTTCACAGAGCTAGAGAAAACAATCCTGAAATTTGTGTGGAACCACAAAAGACCCCAAATAGCCAAAGCAATCCTGAAAAAGATGCTGAAGGCATCACGATTCCAGACTTCAAGCTACATTTCAAGGCTGTAATCCTCAAGACAATAGGCACTCTCACAAAAACAGACACATAGATCAATGGAACAGAACAGAGAGCCCAGAAATGGACCCTCAATTCTATGGTCAACTAATCTTCCACAAAGCAGGAAAGAATATCCAATGGAAAAAGACAGCCTCTTCAACAAATGGTATTGGGAAAATTGGACAGCTACATGCAGAAGAATGGAACTAGACCACTTTCTTATATCATACAGAAAAATAAATTCAAAATGGATGAAAGACCTAAATGTGAGACAGGAATCCATCAAAATCCTAGAGGAGGACACAGGCAACAACCTCTGTGACCTTGGCCGCAGTACTTTCTTGACAGACACATTTCCAGAAGCAAGGGAAGCAAAAGCAAAAATGAACTATTGGGATTTCATCAGGATAAAAAGCTTCTGCACAGCAAAGGAAAGAGTCAACAAAACTAAAAGGCAACCCATGGAATGGGAGAAATATTTCCAAATGACATATCTGGCAAAGAGTTAATATACAAAATCTGTAAGGAATTTATTAAACTCAACACCCCAAAAATAAAAAATCAATTAAGAAATGGGCAGAATTGGGACGCCTGGGTGGCTCAGTTGGTTAAGCGGCTGCCTTCGGCTCAGGTCATGATCCTAGCGTTCTGGGATCAAGTCCCACATCGGGCTCCTTGCTCGGCAGGGGGCCTGCTTCTCCCTCTGCCTCTGCCTGCCACTCTGTCTGCCTGTGCTCGCTCTCGCTCTCTCTCTCTGACAAATAAATAAATAAATAAATAAAATCTTAAAAAAAAAAAGAAATGGGCAGAATACATGAACAGACATTTCTTCAAAGAGGACATCCAAATGGCCAACAGACACATGAGAAAAATACTCAACATCACTCAGCATCAGGGAAAAACAAATCAAAACCACAATGAGTTATTAACTCACACCTCTCAGAATGCCTAAAATGACAACTTGGGAAACAACAGATGTTGGCAAGGATGTGGAGAAAGGGGAACCCTCTCACGCTGTTGGTGGGAATGAAAACTAATGCAGGCACTCTGTAAAACAATATGGAGGCTCTTCAAAAAGTTAAAAATAAAACTACTCTATGATCTAGCAATAACACTAGGTATTTATCCAAAGCATATAAAACTAGTGATTCAAAGGGGCACATGCACCCCAATGTTTATAGCAGCAATGTCCACAATAGCCAAAGTATAGAAAGAGCCCAGATGTCCATCAATGGATGAACAGATAATGAAGATGTGGTATACATATGTATATCCACAATGGAATATTATTCAGCCATCAAAAAGACTGAAATCTTGCCACTTGCAGTGACATGAATAGAATTGAAGTGTACTATGCTTAACAAAATAAGTCAATCAGAGAAAGACAAATACCATATGATTTCACTCATATGTGGAATTTAAGAAACAAAACAGATGAAGGGTAAAATAAGGGGAAGGGAAAGAAAAAAAAATAAGATAAAAACAGAGAGGGAGGAAAACCGTAAGAGACTTTTAACTATAGGGAACAAACTGAGTGTTACTGGAGGGGTATGGGGTAGGGGGATGGAGTAACTGGGTAATGGAGCAACTGGGCATTAAGGAAGGCACTTGATGTAATGAGCAGTGGGTGTTATATGCTACTGATGAATCACTAAATTCTAGCCCTGAAAATAATAATACACTATATGTTAGCTGACTTGAATTTAATAAAGTAAAATAAAATAAAATAATAAAATAAAAATCCCTGAACTTCAGTGAGTCCACCATGGGACTTAAATATAAGTGTTATGCTAGACATAATGGCACATTGGCAGTGGTGAAGGCTGTTGAAGAGAAAACATGCCAAGATGTTCAGAGAAGAAGGTCACAAAATAAGAAAGCTCACATCCACAATTATTTTGTTGAAATTCAGTTTTTACAGCAACTCAAAAGCAGATGACTAATCATGATAGAAAATGAAAACACACTTGAATTTTAGGTTTCAAAATATTATACACAGTTCAAATTTATCTAGGCTAAATTTTAAAGACATAATGGATAGAGGCAAACATATTGGATTTACCAGTTCCTTTACAAATATACTAAACTCATGAAAATGATATTACCATAAAGGTCTTTTATCAGAGTTTGTTAAAAGAGGAAAATGATATGTGACCTACAGCTATACAATTATACTCCTGTCTTGAGGAAGCAGAAAAATTGCTCATTGCAGCAGGTGGGAAAAAAGAAAAGGTGATAATTAAAATATGTTCAGCATATATATTGAATAGAAAATATTTTGGTACACAAATAAACATTAAAATATTTTAATAACTATATTGGAGGTTTTTTTTACTTCTGTGATGATAATTATATTTGCCTTAGAAAAGCATTATGCTGTATTAAAAAACTTTGAAAATAAAGGTGGTCACATTGACAGTTTAGTCCCACTTCTAGTAAAGAAGACACATTGTTGTAGGATGTAAATATCATTCAATGCTAGTTGATTAAATTTTCCATGATATTCTATAAAGTTTAAATGTAATTTTTTATCCAATATACTCTAAAAAGTGTTGGGTTTTTTTTTTTCAAAGCATTTTCGTTACTTCGATTTCAGGCCAATGAACATATCATTACTAAAATATGCTTTTTGAAATTTGGTTCCAGAAGACTACAAAAATGCTTAAGCATTTGAGGTTTTTTTTTTTCCTTTCACATGCTATGTCTAAAAAACAAAGCTAATAAAATGGATGCATAGAGGCATCAATCCTAGTAAACTTGTATGCATCAAAGATTAGAAAACCTTTAAACAATAAGTTTGCTTTTGTGAAATAATGTTAGCAATATTTAACTGTGCTTATTTCTTGTTTTACAGATCTTAGAAATAACATTCATATCATCAATAACATCAATAACAAGTGATGCCTGGGTGGCTCTGCTGGTTAAATGTCTGCCTTTGACTCAAGTCATGATCCCAGGGTCCTGGGATTGAGTCCCTATTCCATCTCCTTGCTCAGCAGGGAGTCTGCTTCTCCCTCTGCCTGCTACTTCCTCTGCTTGTGCTCTCTCTCTCTGACAAATAAATTAAATAAAACCTTTAAAAAAGAGAGAAAGAAAGAACTTTTGTACCCAAAATTAAAAGTTTGGTGATAAAAATCATCATTAGACTAAAAAAATATGTATTTTTACCCTGAGAGAGACATTTTTACCTTCAAGTTCGATCAAAGGGAGAGGTGTTGTTAACATAATTTCCTTAAAATTCAAAAATAAGAATGTCTGCTTCTACTCCTTCTATTCAATATTATATTTGAACCCTGTACAACAAGGTTGGAAAAATTAATATTAAGAAGGACAGAAAAACTGAACTATAAAATTTCACAGACAATATGATTGCCTAAACAGAAAACATAAAAGACAAATCACAAATTAAAGCTATTAATAGCACAGCAATTTTCTTCATATAAGGAACACCTGGGTGGCTCAGTCAGTTAAGGGTCTGCCTTCATCTCAGATCATGATCTCAGGGTCCTGGAATCAAGCCCTGTATCAGGCTCCCTGCTCAGTGGGAGCCTGCTTTTCCCTCTGCCTGCCACTCCCCCTGCTTGTGCTCTTTCTCTCTCTGACAAATAAATAAATAAAAATCTTAATTAAAATTTTTTTCCTCATATAAGATCAATTCTAAAAATCAGTTGCAGTCCTACAACAAGGAGAAAACAGTTAAAATATGATTTAAAAAATATCTACATTGGCAACAAAACTATTGGACATTTGGG
>RCUC01055255.1:0-26082 GCA_003697995.1 Taxidea taxus jeffersonii | reverse complement strand
GGTGGTCGACCTCAGGGGGCAAGGACGCAATTTCTGCGAAGCACAGCTCTGGATAGCTTCTCCTCCCCACGCTCAAATACCTTCCGTGGCTCCCACCACGCACAGAATAAAGGACACGCTTCCCCCTGCCTGGTGACCAGAAAATTCCTCTTCCGTGCCCCTGGGCCTCTCAGAGGGCAGTCTGTCGGTCACGGGCATCAGAAAGCATCAGAACGGGCACCCCGTGGCCCGGGCAGCCGCTTCGAAGGCAGGTGTGTGTGCGCCCACTCCCAGTTCCTGAGTCAGGATCTCGGAGCAGGGGGAGGCGAGGGACTGGGTCCCGGAGTCTAACCAGCTTCCTTGGGGGATTCTCAACACAGTCATCCATTCACGGGCCCACGTGTCCAACCAGGAAGCAGGCTGCAGGCGCCGCGCGGGGGCTGGTGGGAGAAGTGGGCAGGAGGCACTTACCCTCTGCTCCCCAGGGGAAGGCCGTGGGCCACGGAGGTGAGCGCAGGTGGACACATATGTGATTAGTGGCGTTAGTGCAGCTGGGGCACACACGGGGCCTGGGGAGGCAGCACAGGTGGGGCTAAAAGCTGCCCGAGTCCAGCCGGGCCCCTGCGGGCTGTGCCCCAACGGTGTGGCCCTGGGTGGGTCTCCAAGCCTCTGTCACTCTCTATAAAAGCGGCTGATCATACAGACCTCCGACTTTGGACCTGCCTTCCCCGAACCCGAACTCAGCTCCCCTGGGCAGGTGCACGAAGCCCTCGGCCATGGAATAAACCTCCCAGGGGAGTAGAAACAGTTCAAGAAGAAAAAAATAAGGAGTCCGCTCATCGGCTGGGCGACTTCTGTTCTGCACCAGAACGTTCCTTCCAGCGGCCCCCGTGGCTGAGGCAGCCGGCAGCTGTTCTGCTGGGAAAGCCGGCCAAGGCGGGGGCGTCCCAGGGTCCAGCCTCGCACGGAAGCTCACTCTGCAGCAGGTCTGGGCCTCAGCCTCGCCTGGAAGCCTGAGTGGGGGCCCTTGGGGGCTGACGGGTCAGGAGGCATCCCCTCTCGTCGCCCCGTCTCCAGCCGACATTTGCTGAGAGCCTCTGCTATGCATCAGGGCCCCCCACTCCGACGGAGCCCAGAGCCAGGCCCCGAGGAAGGACAGCCGCTGTGGGGAAGGGGCCTCGGCCAGCATTACAAACCCCACGGGGCTCAAAGGGCAAGGGGGCCGGTCTGGGCAGGGTGAGCCCGTTAGCAGTGTCCCCCGCTGAGCTGTGACCCTTCCTCACTCGGGGGCAGCCAGGGCGGGGGGCCACACGAGCCCCCGCCTCTGGTCACAGAAGGAAGAGGAAGGATGCAGGGTCCCGCTCTGGGCCATGCTGGGGCACGCCTCCGAGGGGCTGAGTGGTGGGGAACAGCAGAGAGGGGCAGGGCGGCTGGCCTGCAGGGGCTCCTTAGCCCATCACGCTCCTGCCTCGTACTTAGATCCACAGAAGCATAAAACAGGCAATTTGGACTCGACCTCGAGGTTACCCGGCTACGCCGGGAAGTAACGATCTGGCGGGCAGAAATAACAGTCCTGTAAATTTGCCTACCATTATCGAGTTACGCTTCATTTCCTCTGGCTGGTACCTATGGGTGTGATGAGTGTTCACACTCACCCCTGCGATGGTCCAGACGAACCCGCCGCGAGCTCAGTGTAAACCACGCATCCCACCACGGCCCGGGACTCTTCCCCCTAATGCTCTGGAGCCCGAGGGGCCAGAGCCTCCGGGTTTAAAGCTCAGGGGGGCAAGACCCAGGTCCTTCAGCAGGAGAAGGGGCCACCCTGAGTAACCGCAGGGGAGGGCAGGTGACGGGCAGTCCTAATGCACAGCTCACACAGCGGCGTGGCCTCGGGCAGCACACGGAGCTGCCAGGAAGCATCTCGGCTGTAGACACCGGCGGCACATGCGGTGGGAGGCGAGTGGCGCGGGAGGCAAGCTTGACCGGGAGAGAGAAAGATGACTTGGAGCAGACGGAAGAAGGCTGATGACCCCAAACGTGACCATCGATCTTTCTGGCACAAATGGAGACCCGGCCAGGCTCAGGGACCCAAAGGAGAGGATGGGGGTGCTGTGACCAGGGCTCTGGGACCCCGTGCTTCACGTCCCTGTGGAACTTGGGGCACAGGGTGGACTGGTGTCTGAGTCGCGCCTGAAGATCTAAGGGGCAGAAGTTGGCTGAGGTGGCCTCTGGCCGCACCACCGGGCTGCGGACAGCAAAGTGGTCTTAGAGAAGCTTCCCCAAGAGGGGTGCCCAGCGAGGCAACAGGGCCCTAAAAGGCAGGCTGCGGGGGAGGACATCACGGGGAATCAGAGGCCAAGGGAGCGCCGTACCTGCCCCCCTAGGGAGGGGCTGGGGAAGGAACCCCCAGAGCTGGAACGGGGGAGACACGCAGAATTCCAGGTCCCCGTGGTTCACCCCTTGCTGGGGGACAGCCCACTCTCTCCCTGGCCACATCACGTGCTCTGCACAGTCCATGTCACCCCGCTCAGCTCCCGGCCAGGCAGTGACTTGCTGTAGCCAAAGGTGTGCAGCCTGAGGGGGGCAGAAATTGTCCTTGCTCACCCCTGACCACCCGGAGACCCACCACAGGAAGGACGTGCCCGGGCGTCCCCCGAACCCAGGCCCGGGCTCCGGGATGACTAAGGAGGAGCCGTGAAGCAAACCCACAGCTTGGAGCTGACCCGCCCACCAGCCACGGTCTAGACGAGCAGACCCACACGCCCCTGCCGACCCTGACCGGGAGATCACACGCTGGGTCTAGGGCACTGAGTTCTGGCGCCATTTGTCACGCGGTAATACCCCACGAAGGACGGCCCCGGAGGTCCGAGACGCCTCGGAGGCACCTGGGAGAGGAAGGGTGGGCAGCGAACAGCACCAGCGCCGACGGGAGTATCGCCAGATGCCCCACGAGGCAGACCGCCCCTGCCCTCTGACCTCTCCCTGCCCTCCCCGTGGCCTGCCCTGCAGCTTCCTGCCCTGCCCAGTCGACCCCACAGCCACGGACCCTCTCAACACAGGTCTCCCGCCAGCGGCGTCCCTCTGACCGAGCACGCTGTCCCACGCGGACTCCGCTCCCAGAGGCAGGCGCTGCGGTAGCGGATACCCAGAGCCGGGAGGTGGCTTTGGAACCGCTCGGGAAACGCGGGGCTGCAGGAAAGGGCATCCCTGTTCAGTGACGGCAGACAGCGTGGCTGACGGGAGTCCTGCCGTCCCGTGCTGACGGGGCTGTGAGCAACGGGCTCGCGTGTTCACTGAGATCCGCGAGCCTAGTGCTGGAGGGGTGGCCTGGTTTCCTCTTGCTGCTCACAGAAAAATGCAAGAGCAAAGAGAGAAATCGAGGAGAGAACCGGCGAGAGAAGGGATGGGGGGAATCTCAGCCTAGTCACGTCGCAAACAAGAGGCCGGACCTGAGGCGGTTCGCCGCGGGGAAGACAGGCATCGGAGAGGAGGCACGACGTGGGGCGGTCGGAGTGAGGCACAGCCGCGAGCAGAGGAACGCGGGCCAGCTCCAGAGGCTGCGGGAGGCAAGGAGCTAGCTCTCCCCCAGGCCCGCACCAGCCACGCAGTCCTGCCGGCCATCTCGGACCCCAGAACTGGCAGATGGTAACTGTGTGTTGTGTCGAGTCCCTCTGTCCTGGTGATTTGTTACAGCAGCGACTGGAAACTAAGGCGGAGGGTGGAGAGAAAAATCTGCCCAGACCACCGGGCTTCTCGCTCTGTGCACTCTCTCCATCTTTCCTCCGGGCCGTGCTTTCAACCTCTACAGCCCTCCCCCACCCCCTGTCCTGAGCCTCTGGAGCTATGTCCCCCCTGGTGGGGGGCGAGCCACACCAATTCCCTCATGTCCCAGAGTTTTGCAGAAATAATTTGCCAACATCCCAATCCAGGGCTATGTGGAAAAGAGGCACCTTGCCGTGCCATAGATGGCACCTGAGTGGTTTCTGTAATTCAACAGGACCGACCCCATATCCAAACTCTGCCGTTTCCCAGGTGTGTACGTAGAATAAGAGACTGACTTCTCTGGGCCTCGGTTACTTTATTACAAGGAGCATAATGCCCACCTTGTGGGACATTAGGAAAGTTCAAAGAGAACACTGGACAAGAGGCAAATCCTCAATAAACAGTATCTGTCATCATCATCATTGTAATTAACGTGGCAATTGGCTGGTCCCACCCCCTGCACCTGCACCTGCATGTACACCTGCACCTGCCTCTGACACCTGCACCTGCATCCACCCCCACACCTGCACCTGCATGTACACCTGCACCTGCCCCTGGCACCTGCACCTGCACCTGCACCCACCCCCACACCTGCACCTGCACATACACCTGCACCTGCATGTACACCTGCACCTGCCTCTGGCACCTGCACTTGCACCCACCCCCACACCTGTACCTGCATGTACACCTGCACCTGCCCCAGCACCTGCACCTACACCTGCACCCACCCCCACACCTGCACCTGCACTTACACCTGCACCAACACCCACCCCCCGCACCTGCACCTGCATGTACACCTGCACTTACACCTGCACCTGCACCCACCTCCTGCACCTGCACCCGCAGAATCATGGTCACCTCTGCCCCTGCTGCCTTACTGGCTGTCACCCAGCCCCATCCCACAGCGACCATAGGGACTTTTCTCCTGAGAGCCCGATGGCCAAAAACAGTTAATGTAATTATTGCATTGAACACAAATTTGCAATCCCTTCCTCTCTCTAATCACTTTGAAAGTGTTTCAAATTCCTTTGCTGCATGACTGAAATCAAAGTGAGACCTGTGAAGGCAGAGACCCTGGCTGCCAGCGCCAGGTGGGAGACGCAGAACAGTCAGGTGCTGATGGGGAGAAATTATGTCTTTCTTAATTCCCTTCACCCTGTAATTACTAGGCACAACCACGTGGGTTAACAGCAAAAATAACTAGCACATAAAGACGTCGTGTACAGAATCAGGTTTGCATCCTCATGGAAGCCCCTCGGGCAAAAGCTTGGATGCAGTCCCCACCCCAGGCGTCCACACGGTGCGGCCCAGCTTCCTTACCAGCTGTCTGAGGCCACCGGTCACCAGGGTCATCAGAAGGCCTCGCTCTGTTCCATCCTGACATCCTGTACCCTCAGCCCCCCTAGCTCGGTAGCTCCTCCCTCTCACCCTTTCCTGGCCTGGCGCCCCGGGCAACAGACAGCTCCCTGCCTCCTTTCTGCTTCTCAGCCTCTACCCTCAGCCTCCCTTGCCTGCCTCCCTCCTCCTCCCTGGACCCGACACTGGCCTCTCTGGGGTCCTGCCTCCTCCCCTCCACCTTCCTCCCCCAACCCTCCCTCAGGTCCTCACGCCCACCTTCCAGAGGTCTTGTGCACCCCGAGTGTGAATGCCGGCAGAAGCCTGTGATGGGAGCAGCTGAACCTTGTAAAGCCAGAAGCTCATTGACGAGGGTCCATCCAGACTAATTCCAAACCCTCATTCCCCGACGCCCCATGTTGGGGGTCTGAGCAACAGACGAAGGGCCCCCCAGGATGCCTGGGTGCAGAGCACAAGGCTCCTCCTGGCATAACTGGGAAAAACTCCCCCTTCCCGGGGCCGGACACAGCTCCATGGATGTCCCTCCTGAGCCGTGCCATCTCCTCTCTCATCTCCAAACGAGGCGAGCCTCTGGAGAAAGAAAGCTCCAGAGGAGACCTGCACGAGCTTGGACATGACCTCCCGCCTCCTTGGGGCGAGGCTCCTCTCAGAACACGGGGGACAACGCCCCGGCTGGCACACGTCTGGGGTCGCGGCCCCACGGAGGGACCACAGCGCCTGCCAGAGAGAAGGTGCGCTTCGCTTTTATTGCTCAATCCATAAGAAATGGACTTACATGTCTGTTTTTCCCTTAAAAGGGTTTATTTGCTATTCACAGTGGAAACCCATAGACCCACAGCTGCAGAAGGACATGGCTGCGTTTCTTGCTTTTTCTTGCTTTTGAGAAAAAAAGTCGTTTTGATGTAAGCACTTCTCACCTGTGCTTGGCACCTTGGGGCTCCCTGACCTGCTCTGTGCGTTCCCAGCCCCTCCCCTGCCCGGGGTCCCCCCCGGCTGTCCGTGGAACCTCCCTGTCCTTCCTCTCCACACACACCACGGTCCCGAGGCCCACATCCAAACGTCCTGCCAGCTCCCCCAATCATCTGTGCCCCTGGGCTTCTGAGGGTCTTTTTTCTTCATTGTGGTAAAACACACATCCCACAAATTCACACATTCGCCGTCTGTCTGTGTCCAGTGCGGGGGCACCGAGCCCATTCCCCTTGGGCGGACTGCACCCAGCCCGTCTCCAGGGCCTTCCCTCTCCCCAAAAGGATGCTCTGTCCCCGTTCCACAGTGACCCCTGACCCCCAGCCCCTCCGGCCCCCGAGCTCCCCGCCACTCCAGGTTCCTCATCTGGGTGAGACCTCACAGTGTTTGTAGCTTATTTCACTCGGCACAATGTCACCCTCCACACTGTCGCGGGTGTCACAGTGCCCTCCCCTTATAAGGCTGGATGCTACCCCTCGTGTGGAGGGACCACATCTGCTGACCCGCTCATCCTCTGGCTGCTTCTACCTTTCGGCTTGTGGATAGCGCTGCTGTGAACGTGGGTGTCTAGACACCTCTCAGGGCCCCATGTTCAATTCTGTGGGGCCTGGAAGTGGAATTGCTTCCCCCCGTTCTGTTTGACATCATGGCGAATGGGTTGACATGACATTGACATGGGCGAATCGGCTCACCCTCCATCCCCGAAACAGTGGGCCCTTCGCCTGGTGCAGACAGCCCTCCCCCGCCCCGAGACACGACCTTTCTCCTTTGGCGTGCACCTGGGCCCCTGTCTGTGGGGATTCCTCCTGAGCTGGGTCCCCCTCCTACCGGTCTTGAAAATAAAACCAAACAAAGATTTGCACATTTTTCTTAATTATCCTAAACACTCAACCCCATCTGTGATGCTTCCAGGTAGTTTTTCCCACTTAGCTGGGAACAGTCTGCATTTCAGGCCCTGGAGGTCTGCCAGGGAGTCGTGCTTGCGGAGAAAGCACCCATTTTGTAGGGCCGGGCGGCAAGGACCGCAGAGCGGGTCAGAGGCCTGTGAGGTGAAGCTGGGGCATCCCAGAGCCAGCCCTGCGCCCCAGGCCAGCCGTGCAGAAGGTGGAGACAGACGGCGGCCCAAATCCACAGGGATTGGCTGTACTTTGACCAGTAGAATTTGGTGCAAGAGAGATCTGTGCCAGATTTGGGCTGCCCCTGAGCAGAGGGTCTGCTCTGACCCGATTTCCGCCCTGAGACCACCATGGAGCCCATCTTGCCGAGGGGGAGATGAGAGGCCACGTGCCGGAGAGCCCAGGAGCCCCCGAGGACGGCCAGAACCCCACCCGCTGCCTGGCCCGGGAGCAAGGCCACGGGGACCTCCAGTGAGCGCAGCCCCGTGCGGGAGCCCAGCAGAACTCGCCCAGCAGAACCCACCAAGGCGCAAGGAATAAAGTCATGCAAGTGTTCGTTGCTAAGGTTCGGTGAGGGGCAGTTGTTACAAAGCAGTCGTCGAGAGGAGCTGGGTTTGCAATCCGGCCCCACCGCCTACCTGCCACATGGCTTCGGGGACGACATTCCTGTTCTCTGGGCTTCCGCTCGTCCTGCCACAAAATTCTGGGAGTCGGGGAGCGCCGAGCAGTAAGAAAGTCAAGTCGGCTAGAATCCCGGCTCTGCCACTTACTAGCTGTGTGACCTTAGAGAAATTACTTACCCTCTCTGAGTCTGGATTTCCTCATCTCTCACAGATACAAGACCGGGTTGGATTTCGGTGAGGGTCAGTTGAAATAAAGTGCTCAGCAGTAAATATAGAGGCTTAACTAAGACTTCACCCACGGACACGGGAGTCACATTTTCTGGGTTCAAATCCTACTTGTGCCCGTTTCTAGCTGCGTGGTCTTGGCAAGGGGCTTAATGTCTGAGGCTCAGTGTCCTCGTCTGTATGACGGGGAGGAGGATAAGAATTTAAAGACTTGATATACGTAAGGTGCTTGGAGCCCACAGCTGGTGGCTCGGTGCCCACTTGCTGCCGCTATTTTCAGTCTAAAGAGCCCATTCCCCACGGCCCATCTTCTCGACCTTCTTCAGGGCAGGACCGGAGGTGAGGACTCCCTAAGGTCACAGAGATAACCAACAGCAGAGGGACGGTTCCAACTCAGGCCTGCAGGACTCCAGGTCTGATGGGGCAAAATAATTCACCCAACTCTCCCCTGTGCACCTGCTCCGTGCTGGGCGCTGGAGCTGCGGGAAGGAAGGAGGCTCTTCTTACAGCCCCAAGGCATTTAAGGAAGGCAGACGTGTGCACCTTCACAGAGCGGTACTGGCCGTACAGAGGGTGGGAAGGGCCACTGACCGTAGGACGGGCCCTAGCAATCCCAGGGGAGGATGCCCTGAGCCGGATCCTGAAATACACACCGGTAGGTTTGGGCCATGTGCCCTCTCGGGGGAAGGCACGGCGTGTGCAGGAGCCCAGAGTATGAACTCGGAGCCTGTGCACAGCCAGGTCCGGGGAGGAGCCTAGGGACAGGACACTTGTCCTTCCCTGTCTCGAATGACATCCCAAGCCAGCTTCCAAGGGGCCACAGCGCCCCGAGTGCCAACCAGGACCTCAGGCACCCACAGCCTCTGCTCGCACGGCACTGGCTGGCAAAGTCAGAGACTCCGTCATGCCCTGGGGGATGCCCCTGCAAGCGTCCCTTGGAGAAGAGAAAAGGAGGCCAGCAAGCTGGTTCTCCAGAAGCTCCCTCTTGCCTCACCCGGGACCCTGACCCTGACCAACCCCACCTACTTCCAGGTTCCCAGAACCCGCATTTGAGACACAGACTAGAAAGGTTTGCACTTAAATAACGAGCTGGCAGCTGAACCCCGAATCCCCACATCTCACGGGATTGGAAGGACACTTGAAGGTCGCCTGGCTGGCCTGGCTGTGAGCAGTGGTGGGGGTGGGGGGGATGAAGGATGAAGTATGTCAACCCCAGGAGTGAAAAACCCATGACCCACCCGGGCAAGCGGAGGACGCCCCACTTAGAGACGGGCTCTCCCCCACTCTTCCGGCGTTTGGATCCGGGCAGACCCGTCGCCTCCAGAGTGAACTTCCCCAAAAGTGCTGAGTGGACGCCTCTGCCTGTCCCTACATCTTCACGGACAGCCCCGGATAAAACATCCTTCTCGACAAGCACACGGCCTGTGGGGGAAATCCATCCCGGCTCTTGAATCCCCATTTCTAATGATCCTCGAGAAATTATTGAGAAAATCAAAACACTATGTTTCGAAGTGCTCTTCAGGACTCACCACAGTTCAAACGGTTTCCATAAATCCGGAACGCAAAAGGCATTTTTCAAAGGTTTACTGTTCCCCAAATGACAATAATGCCATATTGACTGACTTCCGGGGAGCGCTGGGAGTTTGGGAAAAAACAGTCAAGCAAGCAAGATCTTTAACTGAAAAAAAATTAAAATTAGAAAAAAAAAAAGTTGGTGAACTTGACAGTTTTGTTGAAGTTCACAGCATTTTCCCGTCTCGATAGCACTTTTGCAGGTTCTGACGCCGCTGAGTGTGGGTAACACTGTCTTCGGAGATCCGGCCCGCCAGCCTCCCCCTCCAGGCTGTCCCCCAGGGCCCACTGAGCTGGAGCACAATGGAGCATTCCTGCTGGAAAGCCCACCGCCATTTCTAAAGCATTTTTTCTTGAAAGAGACCGGGAGGGTCTCCAGCTTCTGCAGGGCCCCCACCCAGCCCCCGCCGGAGGAGCACAGACACTGGAGAAGTTGAGGGTCTGAGAATCGTTACCCAGACCTGCAGTCATTCTTCCAGCAGACGTTTATTGAGTAGCTGTTATGCGCCAGACCCTGGAGACAAGGTGGTGAGCAAACAAACAGCCGGGGAAGCCACACCCTCGTGGGACTTACAGTCAAATCAGACAAATTAGTGACGGGCCGAACCTGGCTCTGGAGGGTGGAAGCAAAGCCGCAGGGACGCGGCCTGGACACGGAAGAAGGGGGGTGTCCCATCCCTCCTTTTCGACTCCCACCGTACTCCGGAGGTGGACAAGACAGGATAGGATCAGCTACTCAGTGTGGCCCCTGCTGGTTGGCTCAAGCTGGAGCTGTCTTGTTGTCCCAAAATATCTCCCCTCCAGACTGCCCCTCTTCCCGAGGCCAACACCCTTCCAGTCCCAGGAACGAGCCTGTCACCTCCTTCTCCTTTTCAACTTGCAGCCCGACGTGATAATGAGTTTTACAACAGGAATGGGAGAGAGGGTCCCCGACGGTTTCCTAATAACACAGAAGGACTGAGCCGGGGGGAGGAGGAGATGTGGAAATCCCCAGAGGCAGAATCTGGGGAACCCCAGGCAGGACTCAGGTAGAACGAGCCGGGGATCCAGCTGGCCCAGAGTGGCAAAGGGGCTCGCCTGTGGCCACACAGCTTTTGAGTGGCACGGCACATGGTAAAGTGTGGGTCTCCCGGGGAGCGCTAGGGTACGGGGGTTAAGAACTTGGGCTTTAGAGGCAGAGAACTCTGGGTCCCCACTTCACCCTGTCTCTCGCCAGCGGTGTGGACCTGTGTGCACCACCTAATCGTTCTGAACCGTCTCGGTTTCCCCGCCTGGAGAATGGGGTTTCTGGGGGGCCAATGTCCCGGGAGGGTGTGGGTGATCAGGGAGGTGATGCCTGAGTGTCTCCTGGGACTGCGTCAAGTGCCTGTGGGTGTCAGTGATGTTAGCTCTGGTCATCCTCTGATCCCTGCCCGCCCTGCTGCCCCTCGGTGACCTGGACCCGATGGGCTGCAGAGTCACCCAGCGTCTGCTTCCCGCTCTCTGTCTCTCCATCCCTTCTCTGCGTCTCTGCGTCCCTTGTTGTGTTTTCTCTGTGGGCCTGTGTTGTCGGGGATGTCCATCCCTCTCTCTCTCTCTGTGCCTTTGTAACTGTGTTTCTCTGAGCGTCACTATGTATCCATCTGTGACTCTGACTCTGATGCGCCCGTGTCTGTTTCTAAATCCTTTTGTCTTTGTGTTCGTTTCTCTCCGCCTCTCCCTCGCTCACTCCATGTCCCTGTATCTCCCCGCCCCTTTCTCTTTCTCTCTCTGTCTCTCTTGATTTCTCCCTGTGTGTCCAGGTCTGTCGCTCTCATTCACTCTTCTCCCCAAAACCAGGAGTGACCCAGCAGATTCTCACAGTTCATTACGGGGAAAACATGGAGCCATCATTCGCTGCTCATGCAAGGAGCCCGACAGCTGCACAATGAGAAATTCAGAATTAATTGGGTGCTGATTATTTGCCAGGGGGAGGAATGGTGAGATATACATGAAACAGAAGACAGCCTAGCAACAGCGGGAGTATCCCCGTAGCAACGAAAGCAATCTCGCTAAAGGGTGACGCCAGCGCGGAGCCGGCCGCTGGCCACTGCACGCCGAGACGAAGGCACACAAATGCTGGTATCACCCAACGGCCAGGAGCGACCCCCAGGGCCCCCCAGAGCCCCACGTTGAGGACTCTAGAGATCTCAACCTGTGCCCCGCACTGGAACCCCACTGACCCCATGAAGACATCCCCACAAGCACCTGCCTGGGCACTGGAGCGGTGAACTTGACCCCGACAGGGGCTCTCCTCTGGGAGTTAGACACAGAACCACCTGTGGCCCGGCGCCCCCACTCCCAGCACAGACTCGGAAGAACTGAAGACGGAGACAAACAGATCCTGGTCCACGAGCGCTCGGGGCAGCACCACTTGCGACAGCCAAGAGGTGGGAAGGACCCAGAGGTCCACGGACGGACAATCGCATAAGCAGAAGGGGTACACGCGGGCAACACAACGTCCCTCGGCCACAAAAGGAACAAAGGACGGACTAGAAAGGTCTGCACTTTCTAGTGCACGTGGATGCATGTCGTGGGAAGGAAGACTGACATGAGAGGCCACATACTGTACAATCCATCCGTGCGGGAATGTCCAGAAGGCCAAATCCGCAGAGACGGGAAGTGGACTCGGGGCCGCCCCGGGGCTGGAGGAGGGAGGGACCGGGATCTAGCTGGTGTGGGGTTTCCTTTCGGGGCGGCAAGACTGTCTCGGAACGAGGTAGAGGTCGCTGCACGATGCTGTGAACCCCCACCACGTAGCCACGAGCCCCACGTTTTTCAGTGGTTAATACTTAATCTTAGGTTATGTCATCCTTCCCTGCATGCGCAACACGAAAGTCATAAGGTAGAATGAAAGGACGGAAACCGCAGCTGGGGACCGCCTCCGGGTGGGAGTCAGGGCAGGGTCAAGTCTCCACGGGCCTGAAAACGATGCTGCCGCTGCCTTGTCGGGGACGAGGGGCTCAGCTCAGCCTCAGAACCTGTGGCCAGAGCGTAGCATGGGCTTGTGAGGTCCTTTAGGACCGTTTCCCAGGGTGCCGATAGGAAGGGCCAGTGGGACGCTGAGGTCAGTCAGACGGGAGTGTTTGCAGGGAGGCAGGCATCAGGCGCATCTGAAGGACGGCCCGGTCGAGATGTGGGCTCGGACCCAGAAAACCCCTTCAGGAGCCTCAGGAAGTCAAGGCCTCTGAGCCGCCTGCCTGAGGGGTCTCTCCGCTGGCTGGGCGCTGTGTCTCCCAGAGCGCTGGCTGCAGGTTTCCGGACAGAGAAGGAAGGGGTCCTGAAGCCCGGGCTGTTCCGGGACGGGGGCAGCAGGTGCATGGCCAGCATCATGGGCAGCTCACCTACGGAGGAGCGTCCCTCCCACAGATTTCCTCTCCCTCCGGGGCCAGGGGCCGGGTTCTGTGCTTTAAGATTTGTTTTAATTAGGCCTGCCTCCGTCAGAAGTACTGAATGTTATCTGCATCTCGGCCGGCTCCTTCCCTTTGCATCTGTCCTCCTGGCTTTCAGAAAGGCTGCCAGCCATCCACGGGCTTTGATGATTTTTTCATAAAGGAAAAAGCAAAGCAAGATGTCTGGACAGAACGGGGAGTGAAGGGTGGGCCCTGGGCTGAGTGCTTCAGGGGTGTAAGGCATCGCCCCACGCCTCCCCTACACTGGCCCTAAGGCCTCGTGTCCCCGGCCATAGGGACGCTGCTGAAGGCGCCTGGGACAGGGCAGGGATCAGACACCAGCCAGGCCTGTCCTCACGCCCCCGGCAGCCGAGTGGGGCACGAGACAGAGGTACAGGAGAGGCCGGGGTCTGGGGCAGGCCGGCCACCGTGCTGGAGGCACCGGAGTGGGACGCAGACAGGACCCGGGGCTGCAGGCTCCCCTGGAGTAATGCGATGAGAGGAGAGGCCGGGTTCCTCCAAGAGCGTCAGGTCACTCAGAGCTCACGGCCACTTGCCGGAGTATCTGGGAGGGAGAGGCAAGCATCTGACAGTAACAGGTGTCACCACCGGCCGAAACCTCACCTTTCTGACGACGGCGTCGTGCCCCTGCTGGGGACAGGCAGGAATCCAGTTCCTGGAAGGGAACACAGGGGAGCAGGGCCGGGAGGGGATGGACGCCGAGCCTGCCTGTGGGGCCCACACAGCCCCGCTGGGCCAGGAAGGCTCCAGCTTGAACAAGCCCGCGGCCTCGGTTCAATGCACTGGTTCAGAGACCCATCGACATTGCTTCCCCGGTTGGCTCTACACACTCCATCCTGCCTTTCTTCTCAAGAATATCCAAAACCCCTTCCCGGTCCCCCATATTCTCTCAAGACTCGGGACATGGGAGATGTCCATACCCAGACGCAAGTGTCCCTCGGTCCGTGGGCTGTAGCTCCACGATGAGCCAGGTCGTCCGGCAGATTTGAGCTCCCCGGGCCCCACTCGCGGTTGCCCCGTTCCTGAGCCAATGGTTGTGGCCACACAGGGGAGTGCACAGTGCTGGGCAGGGGGGCTGAGCCCCAAACCCATCCCTCAAAGTGGGGAAAGATGTCTCCCCCACCACTGGACTGAGACCAGCAGAGGCCGAGTGAGGTGTCGCAGGGGAAGAACGGTGTGGGGGGGACGAAATGGCCAGCTCTGCCCCACAGAGGGGCCCCGGCTCAGGGTCCTGTCAGAGCACCAGGGCCCAGGTGGGGCTGAGGCCTCCCCATCCTGGCATGGTTTTGATGGAGCCTGTGAGCTCGCCTGCAGCCGTGGCCTCAGATGCAGCCGTCGGCTTGTCCAGGACGCCAGGAAGAGAGGAACTCCGAGGCCAGCCCATGCCACCTCTCTGAACAAGCCCAGATGAGCCACCAGCTCACCCTCACGGCCAGGAGGGCTGACCACTGCTGACGGTCAAGGGCACACAGGCCTCTCCCCAAAAGGAAGAGGATGTCACCACTCAGGCCATCCCAGTGATGCTATAGGAAAAGGTCACAGTGGAATGAATTATGGAGATGAAAGGAGTGCCCAGCCCCACGCTCTGTGCTTTAATCACCAGCCTCTAATTCTGGGACATAAAATTACAAGCTCGTTGATAACGATCAGTGATTTACCGGCGAAAGCCCAGCCCCAATTAAGAGCAGGAGAAGCTGACATTGCTTTTCAACTTCCCACCAAGGTCCAGCCAGGACATTTCCTGGTTCTGCAGAGCAGATCACAGAGCGGCACGCGGGGGGCTGGTGCACACAGACGCGGCCACATTAATATGCAGAGAAAGTTGCTTCGGAGTGCTCGCGACTCGCTGGTAATTGGGGCATCAACAGCCGCTGGGGGAAGGGCTGAGCTGGTGCAGGAACACGGAGCTGTGCTGTCTGCCCATATAGGGGACGGAGGCCTCCAGCACCTTCCGGCTGAGCCCAAGATCGATCCTGGGGTCTCTGACCCCGGAGCCTTGGGGGAAGCTGAGCCGCGCGTGGAGGGAGGGCTGAGCCCAGCCGAGAGCCTGGGACGCTTCACGACAGAACAGGGGCGGGGACCCAGGCTCAGGGCTCTGAGCCTCAGCTTCACCCGTGGTCACCTCCGGCCACCGGCCAGCATCCGGCCTCCCGGGACCGACAGGCTCTGCGTGTCTCACTGTGAGGTCTCAGGTCTCAGAGTGTCAACAGAGCCCTGGGCAGGGGGTATGGGCACAGCTTTCTTTCCTCCCGAAACCCAACCCTAAATAAACAAACGTCCCCCGTGAAATGCAGCCGACCCCGCCCGAGGCAGCAGGCGGAGCTACTGGGTGTCTGGACATCACACGGCGGGGCTGTAACCCGGCCACGCGCCACGCAAGGACCCCGGGAGGGCGACGGGTGTGTAGGCACGTGCGGGTCTCGCCGTTCACACCGACTGCGGCACATCCGTGATAATAGTCGCGCTCGTCCGCTCCTGGTGAGTAAAGAAGCAGAAACTCCGTTACGAGAGGCAGAGTCAAACCGCGTGAGGGGCCACCCTCGGGAACATTTGCAGACGAGAGCTGTGGACCCTCTCCCGGGAGCTGCCTGGGTCGGGTGCGGCCTGAGTCCGGGGCCTTGATGGAGTCGGAGCTCAGGGGGCGGCCGGGGTGTGCTGGGGGTTAGCTGCCGGTGGGAGTCTGTGTCCGCAGAGAGGGACCGAGCTGTCCCCTGCCTGGGGTGAAGACTGAGGTTCCCCCTGTCCCTCCCACCATCACCGCACCTGTCTGCCTCCCCCTGGGTCCCCAAAAGAATCCCTCCTCCTGGGCGCTTCTCATTTCTCGCTGCCTCTGCTTCCCTCTGACTCCAGACGCGGGGGGACTTGGAGCCGGACCTCGCAGCCCTTGCCTTTACACGCGCCAGGTGCCCCCCCATCCGAGGACCGCAGCTCCGCAGGGTGAGGGCCCCACGTTTAGACCCTTATGGCCTCACCTAACGCTGCTCCCGTCTTTGCGATCTCTACCCCCACCTACAGTCGCGCTGGCGCTGAGGGCCTCCGCATGGGTTCCGAGGGGAGCCCACACGCGCGCACGGCTCTCCCACGGGGCACCTGACTTAACGGAAGCCCAGAGAGACTCTGGAACTTACTCAAGGGCACTGACAATTGCATGCGACGCTTTTTTAACATTTTTCTATTATCTCTAAATCCTCGTGTCCGCAGCAGACTTGTCAGAGCCCTGGCCCTTCCCCACGCTCCCCTCCCGCATGGCCACTCGGTGGAGGGTGGGAGGGTCCTGCTCCTGGCACCAGAGGGCTCAGCGCCCCACCAAGGACGGGAACTGAAGGACACACGGCAGCTTCCTTGTGGCTCGGACGCTATCATGAAATCATGCTCCTCACGGTGTCCCCGAGCCGCCGCTGCCCACGGCGCTCGCCTGCCCTGGGCACCCTTCCCTGGGCTTCCCTCCCCTCCCAGCCTCTCCTCCCACCGCCATCCGGCCCCCGCCTGCCCGGGACCCCCCCAACAACCCCCCAGCCCTCCAGCCATTACCCAGCGTCTGCTTCAGGAGAAACACAACCTACGGCAACGTTTTCGCACAAAATGTGGAAATCGTGAAAAACGTAAGAATTCGTCAGTTACGCCCCACAAACGTTTTGAGGTGCGGACTCCACGCCAGGCGCTCTGTCGGGCTTTGGAAAGGGATGACGAGCAAGAGAGACCAAACATAGAAGGTCTTCTCTACGTTACAACTGGAAACAGCTCTCGTTGCGTCTCTCCAGACCAAGGCAGCCCCGCTCCTGGGACTCCATGTGGTCCCTGCGTGTGTGGCCACGGAGTTTGAATCCAGATTTCTTCTCCTCGTGGGGCGATTGTTCCATGTATCTAGTCTTCAAAAACATGAGTTTTAATGGCCGTGAAGTATTTCTTCATTTCCTGATCTGTCCCCAATTACTTGCAGTGTCCCGGGATCTCAGGTCACACCGCGACAAGCGAAGCAGGATCCAGGCGGCCGCGACGCCGTCCATTAGCATTTTAGAGAAATACGTCGGCATCTCTGAGGCGTGGCGGGACCCGTCAGAGCCACCTGGAATGTTCTGGGTTGCAGACGCCGAGCCCAATCCAGATGCCGGGGAAGCAGGTGAAGCAAGGGAAGGGTTGAGGACAGGATGGAGCCACCCAAGGGGCTTTCCCGCGTCCCTACAGCCCCTTGCACCCAAGTCAGGGTTCCGCGTTTTCTCTGTCCCCTCTCCGTCTCGGCTTTGCCACGGCTGCCAGTCCCTTGGGGAGAAGCCGATCTTGTCCTCCAGTGTCCCCGTGAGGTCGCGGACAGGTGTAGACATGTTTTACTGGAGTGACGTCCCCTTCATCCTTCAACAGGAATAATTCTGGGGACAAGGTTATGCCTCTTAAAATGGACTTTAGGTTACAGAAATGACCTAAAGTCTACCAATTTGGGTACTGACGTGAGTAAAAGTCACCAAGGGAACCTGGCGTGTGGGGTGGGCTGAGAGAGTCACCGAGCGGGAAAGGGCTTGATCGCTCTTTGGACCCGAGATCTGTCAATCCTCTCTGCTCTGCCAATAGGCCGCGGTCCGAGCCTACCCAGGGGAGGCAGCCGCAGGCATTCGGAGAGAGACGCTCCTGGGGTTGCCACCGGGCGATCTGACCCCACAGTGGTGGGGAGGGGTCAGGCAGGGGCAGGCTTTCCAGAGCCTGCCTTGAGGGGGTCCCGGGGAGGCACGGAGCCAGCCGTGAGCTAGCAAACCCAGAAGAGAGGACATTCTCCCCGACGGAGCCCGGGAGCTAAAGGGGTTTGCCCAGACGGGGAAATGGCAGTCCCGTGGGAGTGGGGGGATGTCCAGAGCCCACCCGGGCACCACGCCCTTCCCGGCAAGGACACGGCGTGCCAGGCACCTCCCTGCAAGCCATCTCAGTCCACTCACAACCTTCCCGAGCAGCAAGCAGCGTGCTGATTCCCATCACACAGGTGTGCAAGCCGAAGCTCAGGGAAGCTCAGTTAAGCAGCCAGATACCCAGGGGGCGCGTGATGGGGCCAGAATGCGACCCCAGGTGCAGCTAAGCCCGGAGTCCTCCAGGTCTGTCCCCAGGGGGAAGCCGAGCACCCCACCGCAGCAAGGCCACCCCCCACCTTCTCCACCGCCCGCCCCGAGACGCCAACAGTGTTGATGGGGACGAAACCGGGTCAGCGTGTGTGCCACAGACGCCCGTCAGCCGGGGCACCAGTCCCCTGAAAACTCTCAGCCCGCCTGTCCAGCGAAGCCAGCTCCGGGCCCCAGGGCGGGCGGCCCCAGCAGGCAGAGCACCAGCCCAAAGCCACGTGAAGGGCGGACGGGCATAAGTGCCCCGGATGCCAGAGCCCCAGACCCACAGGGCCTGCAGGAGGGTGGGGGGAGCCTCCGGACTGGCCGGCCCCTCCCCCACACACTCTGCCCCCAGGACGTGGGTCCTCAGAGACAGACTCATCAGCTCCTTGAAGGAGGCGAACACTAACAGTCTCAGAGCCGCGCTCTCCCTGGGCGACACTGAACTAATATTTATGCTAACAAATGGCTGAGCTGTTCGTCTTCTCATGCTGGGGATCTGTTCTCCTCTCAGGAACTCCCTGCGGTTCTAAGTCCGGGAGGCCGATGTCTGGAGGGCAGCGCCTCCTCTGAGGCCCGCTGCGCAGAAGCACGTGGTCCGTGACGAGGTGGGAGCGGGGGCACGCGGGGGTGATGTTGGCTGGGGCCCCACTGTGCCCCAGGTTTTGTGCATACCCGCTCCTTCCTGGGAGCCCTGAGAGGAAAGGGGTTGATCTTTTATTTCGTCCCATCTTACAGGGAAGAAAACTCCAACTCAGAGAAGTTAGGTGACTTTTCCAAGACAACTCAGCGGCTGAGGGACGTTGGTGGAATTTGAATATCCACGTGCCCGGCTGGGAAGTCCCTGCACAGGCCCGTCAGCGCCCGCAGCAGTGCAGCCTGGTCAGCAGGGCAGAACGCTCTGCACCTCCCTGATGGGACGGAGCAGGGAACCCGTCCGCAGAGAGCTCCACAGTCCCGCATCCCATCGGGAATCTTTGTGCTGCAAGTCAAGAAAACGAACCAGCTGGCCCAAACGACCTTAGGTTCATTCACTCATGACTTGGGAAGTCGAAGTCGAGGTCAGGTTGGATTCGGTGGCTCAGCAACGTCACCAAGGACCATCACGGGTCATACCAATGACCCGTTCCTCCTCTCTGCCTCCTTCAGCCTCAGCTTTCCTCACGAAGACGAAATGGCTGCAATAGCTCCAGATTTCCCTTCTACATCCCGCCCTCCGGAGGGAGAGGGTTAGCTCTCAGTCCATCTTACAGGCCAGGGAGGACCTTCTTTCTCATAACCCCCTGAAAACTTCTCACACCTTGTGGCCCAGTTTGGGTCTGATGTCTATCCTTGAGCTAATCCCTTTGGCCTGGGGAGGGCCTTGCACTGGGTGACTTCAGGCTGGGTTAGCCACGGGACACTGCAGCAAGGGGGTGAGACTCGGAGCTCGGCTGGTTAAAAAAAAATCAGGATCAACTCTTGGAACAGGGTTGGGGTCAATGCCCTGAAAATGACATGCTCGACTAAAGTGGCTCTTTCACCTGTTGGGGCGGGGGGAACCACCAGCTTCTGTTTGGAGTCAGACAAAGCATCAGGAGGTTGGAAAATATGGCTCTTGCATGAAGTCTGCTGAGATCGGTCTGCTCAGTCGGCCAGGAGAGCTGCCTGTAGCGAGAGGCACGGTGAGGATGGAAATGTGGAGAGTTGCAGCTGGCAAATGGGGAGGTCGCTTCCCCCGTGTGACAGAAGAAAGATCCCTCTAATGTCAGCTTGTGGAAGGGTTCAGCAGAAAGAGACAACGAGGGACCAGCAGGGCTGTGTCTTCAAGGAAGGGCAGTGAACCTTCCTATGACTGAACGATTCCTAAAAACCTACCAGCTCTGTGAGAGCAGGGAGTGAGGGTCTCATCTCTGAGTCCCTGAAGCCCAGCATAAGGTCTGGCACTGAGGGGGCATTCAGAAAATACGTTGAGTTAGCCAGGGGGAGTGGGAGAGGGAGAAGCCGACTCCCCACTGAGCAGAGAGCCCGATGCGGGGCTTGATCCCAGGACCCTGGGATCACCTGAGCCGAAGGCAGATGCTTAACAACCGAGCCACCCAAGCGCCCCCTCAAACCTTGTATTCTGATAAGAGCAAATACATTTTCTTTTTGGGCACACCTGAAACACCCACAGAAACGGGCCATTTATTGAGCCACAGAGAAAGCATCCATAAGTCCCTTAAAGCAAAAGATATTACTAACAACACTCTCTAATCACCATGGAATAAAATTAGGAATTAGAACAAAATCAAGAAACAGAAAGGCCTTTTCATCTAAAATTTTAAAACTCTCTTATGAGCTTTGATTCCTACATAAAAAGTTACCCCAAAAGTTACATGGCGGGTGCAGACATCAGGTGTTTAATACCTCACCACACACGGGTTCTCTAGCTCTGCCTGCAGAGGGCCCGGAAGTGACACCACCGGGTCAATAATGACATCAAGAAACCAAATTGCGGCTTCTAAATACCATTCCCCCATTCGATGGAGCCACAGCTCCTTCCTTCCTTCTTTCCGTTCATTCCTTCTTTCTTTCTTTCATTTTTTTTAACCATCAGAGCTTTTCTTTTTTAATTTTTTTAAAGATTTTTATTTATTTATTTGACAGAGAGAAATCACAAGTGGGCAGAAAGGCAGGCAGAGAGAGGGGGAAGCAGGCTCCCCGCTGAGTGGAGAGCCCGATGCGGGGCTCGATCCCAGGACCCTGGGATCATGACCTGAGCCGAAGGCAGAGGCTTTAACCCACCGAGCCACCCAGGCGCCCCATCTTTTTTAATTTTTTAAGATGCACAACGTGAGGGCTTCTGGGTAGCTCAATCAGTTAAGCGTCCAAGTCTCGCCTTTGGCTCAGGTGATGATCTCAGGGTCCTGGGATCAAGCCCTGCATTGGGCTCCTTGCTCAGCTCGGAGTCTGCTCGTCCCTCTGCCTCTACCCACCCCCGCCCCGCCCCTTGCTCCTCACCTCACTTGCACTCTCTCTCAAGTAAATAAAATAAGATGCACCATGTGTTGACAGAAGACACACATTCTTTGGGAGATATTCCCCCAACTAAGGTAATTAACATGTCTCTCACCTCACGTCGTTACTTTTTTGGTGAGACAGTCATTAAGACCTGTTCTTTTTTCAAATGTCAAGTGTACAGAACACCGTTATCAACTGCAGACACCAGGCTATGCATTGGAGCCCGGAACGTACCCATCTCACAACCGGAAATTCATGCCCCCTGATCCACATCTCCCCGTTTCCCCACCCCAGCCCTGGCAACCACTGCCTTGCCCTCTCGCTCTGTAAGTGATTAAACGGGATATGTCTTCTGTGTCTGGCTTCATTCACTTCCTGTGATGTTCTCCAGGGCTGGGCTGGAGAAGTACGAGGTGGCCCTGGGACAGCTTGTGGTACCAGAAAATAAGGACATGCACAACACGATAGCGCATACCTAGGACGTAAGGGCTGACTTGAAGCAGTTCCCGGGGGGCCGAATCTAAGACCATTGGAATAAGATAAATAATGACTGTAATGGGTTGTGGTCTGTAGGACAAAATGCATGTCCATGAGCCAACACTAATACAAGTAAAACACAAAGGAAGGAAAGAAAAGAAAGAAGAATGACGGGGCACCTGGGGGGCTCAGTGGGTCAAGCCACTGCCTTCGACTCAGGTCATGATCTCAGAGTCCTTGGATCGAGCCCAAAATCGGGCTTTCTGCTCAGCGGGGAGCCTGCTTCCCACGTCCTCTCTCTGCCTGCCTCTCTGCCTACTTGTGATATGTCTGTCAAATAAATAAATAAAATCTTTAAAAAAAAAAAGAAAGAAGAATGACAGAATTCCAACCAATAAAAAGAGAGGAATGATGGAAATAGAAAAATCACCATTTGGCAAACACCATAATAATAATTTTTCACTCAATAATCATCAATAGATGCCAAAATTAGGATGAGAAGCAGGATACTTACATAGCCTCAAAGTATCCTCCTGCAGGATACGCACATTAGGCACCAAGAGACAAATAGTAACGTTCCATCAGAGAAAGCAAAGTCAACGTCAGCACGTGACGGGCCACGCCAGCCCAGCGTCACATGGCTTCTGGCAGGAAGCACTCAGGGGACACGATACCCCTTCTCTGCTGTTCTTTCCAAAAATACACAACCTGAATTCATCGCACAACATCAGAGGAACATTCCACGAACCCGTCAACGCTCTTCGCCAGCAGCAAAGACTCGTTGAAAGGAACTAAGGAGGCATGACAACGGGAGGCAAGTGTGATTCTGGATTGGATCCTGGGCCACCAGAGACCTTAATAAACTCGGGAAAATATGCATAAGGGCTGCAGTTTAAATAATAACACCACATCAGTGTTAATTACCTGGTTTTCCTCACCGTTCCGTGGACATGTACCATGTTCTCATTGGGGAAATCGGGCTGAAAGGTGCATGGAAATATTTTGTGCTATTTTTTCTTTCTGGCAGTGTTTTGTAAGTCTGGAATTGTTCCAAATGAAAAGTTTTTTAAAATTTAAAAAGCCTCCCCAGAAGAGATCAGAAGCGTGGAATGTTTGAACTTAGGTTGTTTGCTACTCGGGGTTACAAATGAATGCTCCCAAAACTTGACTGAAATGCTCTAATCACCAGTTGCTGCCCCAATGGCCCCTCGGGGAAACCAGATTTGGTCTGACCAACAGGCATGGGCACGAGATGGACAGTCAGGGGCAGGAAAAATGTAGGATTTTGAAGAATTCCTGGGGATCTGAGGGCATGGCATTGGGTTCCCACCAACCCTGGGATGGAGACCGAGTTCCCCGTTTTTATCAGCAAAAGAAAGAGTGGCCCCAAGGGCCTGTAAAGTTGGCAGGTTCAGGTGGTGACGCTCTGTAACACAGGGAATCGTCTGCGATGGCAGAAGGGGAAAAGCCTGGCCCAGCTGTATCTGTCGCCGTGACCAGGGGCTGAGCAGGGCTGACCCAGGCAGGACTGCCTGCTGCTGGAGAAGACCCTCACCCAGCTGTTGCGGAGTCCCTGCTAGGAGTCACCCGCTGGAAAACAGAGCGGGAGGCGGGAGCCTGGCAGGGGACGGGTCCTCAACCAAGAGGGAGAAGCCACATGTCCCAGGATTCAGAACGGGAGGAGTCCTGCAGGGCCAGGGTGCAGAGAAGGGCATAAACCAGGAAGGAAGTAGCATTGAAGAAAATACTCCCCAGGCAGTCACTTCAGGCTCAAGAGAGAAGGAAGACACACACATGCATGGACACATGTGCATACACACATGCGAGCACGTTACACGGGTGAACGCAGGTCTGCATGTGAGCACATGCATGCGCATGAGCACACATGTGCATGCACACACGTGCACGTGCACACCTGTGTGGGGACCACGCCTGTGCGCATCACATGCATGAGCACATACATGCACACATACGCACGTGCACGTATGAGCGCACATGCACATACACATGAGGTCATGAACACACGAGCACATACATTCACACATGCACATATGAGCGCACATGCATGCACACATGGACACATGCACACGTGTGAGCGCACATGCATGCACCCACATGTGAGGTCGTGCACACAAGCACATGCATGCACACACATGAGCACACATGCATACACACACGTGGGGTCGTGCGCATGAGCACATACATGCACACATGCACACGTGCACATATGAGCACACATGCATGCACACAAGCACATGCGTGCACACATGTGAGCACACATGCGTGCACGCATGCGTGGGGTCATGCACACACGAGTGTGTGCATGCACATGCAGACACGTACCTGGAAAGTGCTGTGTGTGTGTCTCCTTCCCGGTCTCCCCCTGTCTCCTCCACCCAGGTGTTCTTCCAACTGATATTTCAGGAACTGTAAAACAGAGATCTTCCAGCCAAGACTCTCTCTGACATCAGACCCGGAACAGCTGTGGCCTCCCTCCAGACGGTCCACTAGGAGGGAGGAGGGGGCAGCCGAGGATAGTCACCAAACCCATGAATGCCCGCCTCAGAGCCGATGCCCCCAGGCACGCAGGAAGCTCTCCAGCCCAGGCTCCAGCTGCGAGGGCTGCAGGTCCCACCTGGGGCAGTAGCTCTGGAAGGCAAGGGATTGGGGAGAACATAGAAAAGGCAGCTGGCTTGGCCGAGGGTTCCTGTAGGACGAAGCTAAAGTCCAGAAGCAAGGGACCAAGACCCTGACTCCTCACCCTGCCAGATGTCCCTGAGACCCCAGTCGTCAGCTTCCCCCAGATGACTAAGAACCAGGGACAGGAGCCATGACCTCCTAGGGGCCTTGCAGTAAGAAAGCCCATGAAAGAGAGGCAGGCACACAGACAGAGACAGAGAGGAGAGACACAGAGATGAGACAAAGATATAGAAGACAGAGAGAAAGAGAAAGGAGAGAGGTAGAAAGAGACAGACAGAGACAGAGGAGAGACAAAGAGACAAAGAGGGAGACAGAGAGAGGACGCAGGCAGAGTGAGAGTGACGCAGTTAGAGACTAAGGGGACGCAGGGAAGGGCAGGAACAGATGAAGAGAGAGGGAGGGGGCCAGAGGGGAGGGGGGCACGATGGGAACTTGGCCTTGGTGGGGAGGAAAACCAGGAGGAGGTGGATGCAGGGACAGGGACAAAGGCTGTGGGAGTGAAACGCAGGGGCGCGGAGCGGAGACAGACACTCTTTGCCGGGGGTGAGCGTGGGCTGGATGGGCTGCAGTTTCTGGGGGGCCGTGAGTCCTTGGAGCAGGAGGACAGAAGGTTAGAGACACAGATGGGGGGAGGAGGAGAGACAGGGAAGGCAGGAAGAGAGGAGTCACGGCAGGAGAACAGGAGGTGAGCGGAGAGGGAGAAGGACCTCAGCCCTGACTGAGCAGGGAGCAGCGGGAGGGGACGGCACTTGGCTGCAGGGTCCCTGGGACCCGAGATGCCCTGGTCTGCAGGGAGCGCTTCTCAGCCTCAACAAAGGACAGGCAGTGCCTCCAGCGGGTGTGGGTCCCCCCAGCCGGATCTGGGGGGTCTGCCGACCTGAGCTGCCCTCCCGGGGACGGCGGACCAGGCGCTGCCTTCACTCCCTGACTCCCTTCTTCAGACTCATCTTTCCCCACACAGTCCTGTCTAGCACTTATTATTTTTAAGTGAAACTGTACTAAAATTAATTTTATTTTGAGAATCATCTGAGAATGTCACAGCCCCTCTTGGGAACATCACTGGTACCCTAGGGGAGCCGCAGAAGGAACCGGGAACCCGTCCGAGGCAGACGTGCACCATCTGCCAGCTCCCGAGCCGCCGCTGCCGCTGGCGGTGAGTGGCAGAGCCCCCCAGGGGCAGGAAGGCGCCCTGAGACAGGACGACAGTTTGCCAGAGATGAGAGCCAGCCTGTGGCTACAGCGGCTTTGCCTGTGGCCCCCACCCCCGCGGCCCCCACAGTCAGGCAGAGCTGGCCCTCAAGGTCAAGCATGGTCACAAGGATCCCTAAAGGACACCTGGGGCGCTCAGTCAGTGAAGCATCCACCTTCGGCTCGGGTCATGATCGTGGGGTCCTGGGGTCGAGTCCTGCATTGGGCCCCCTGCTCAGCAGGGAATCTGCTTCTCTGCCTGCTGCTCCCCCTGCTCATGCTCTCTCTCTCTCCCTCCCTTCTCTCTTTCAAATAAGTAAACACAAATCCTTTAAAAAAAAATCCCGAGAGGAGTCCCATCCAGCCCAACCCTCACCACCTCCCTGTCCATCAAGGCCGGTGCCCGGGCTCGCCTCCAGGTCAGGGTCACCCCGCCACCGGGGAGCGACCCCCCCCCACCACCCCCCCCCAGTCCCCGCCCCCCACCTCTACCGCAGGCCTCCCAGAATTTCCTTAGTCTTATGCCATCAAAAATACCCAACCCAGGCCCCGTCAGCCACAGAATTCAAGGAGCACCTGGTCTCTGCCCCAGGGTCCCACACCACGGCAGGGACCCTCCACGTGGTCCAGGCTGAACACAGGTTCAAGGACAGACCGGCTGACCCAGATCTGCCGCAGGACAGAGGGCCCCCTCAGGCGCCCCATTCCATCCCCACAGCAACGCCAGAGGCAGACGCCCGTCTCCCTTCCAGATCAGAAAGCAGAATCTCAAACCCAGGCTTCTGTGACCCCCAGGACCCAAAGCATCCCTGACAAGAGGAAAAAGTCACAAGGGGGGGGG
>RCUC01055234.1:0-25283 GCA_003697995.1 Taxidea taxus jeffersonii | reverse complement strand
TTTTTTTTTTTTTTAAGGTTTTATTTATTTATTTGATAGACAGAGATCACAAATAGGCAGAGAGGCAGGCAGAGACTGAGGGAGAAGCAGGCTTCCTGCTGAGCAGAGAGCCCGATGTGGGGCTAGATTCCAGGACCCAGGATCATGACCTGAGCTGAAGGCAGAGGTGTTAACCTACTGAGCCACCCAGGCACCCCTGGTCTACTATATTTCTAAAATTGCTGTTGGTTATCATCTCTTCCCAACCTATATTCTCCTAGGATCCTCTGTATTGTATACTATTTTTTTTTAAAAGATTTTATTTATTTATTTGTCAGATAGAGAGAGAGCGCAGGAGCGAGCACAGGCAGACAGAGTGGCAGGCAGAGGGAGAAGCAGGCTCACTGCTGAGCAAGAAGCCCAATGTGGGACTCGATCCCAGGATGCTGGGATCATGACCTGAGCCGAAGGCAGCCGCTTAACCAACTGAGCCACCCAGGCGTCCCTGTATTGTATACTATTAATTTCTGCTTGAAACTCTCTCTCCTATGACACAACATTCCTGATAATGCTATCAATATGACCATTCCTTTTTATTTACTTCCCTCTTCCGAATCTCTAATACAGATTTCCTAATCTTTTTCCCTTAGAAAACTAGTATTTCTAATTTAAATTATCATCTTTATGTAATAATTTATAATTTTTTTCACAGTTAGAACATTTAAGCCCTGGTGCCATTTCTGTAACTCTCTAACATCCCTTTGATATTACACCATATTGGCACCAGAGGTCCAAAATCAAACTCAGTTATTTTCCTTTCAGCTAAGGGCCTAATCTTATGCTTTATTTGGTATTACCTGGTGCACCCTTGTTAACACTTGGTAGATTTTAAAGAAAACTTCTGAAACATCTGTTGACCTGAAATAAAATAAAGAACTACATTTTGAACAAGTTATACTTCCTTATTTATTGTCATTATTTCCAAAGACCTTGTTGCTTTTTTTCTCACATAGATTCCTGAGGGTAATGTCACCTAATCACACAACTGCCATTAAAATTTTATGGAGTTACTCTTTCTATTTATGAACTCTTTCCCAGTTAGCTGATTTTCAATCTGTCTCACAGGTGTCTGTTTCTTACTGCTGCTTCAAAATCAAGGGAAAATGGAAATTTACAACTCTTCACCCACCTAGTGGATGTCAACAGAAGGATTATATCAAACTAAACAGGGGGTACCTGTTGCATTTTTAAAATACCTGGGTCTAACCAGAGATAGGAAATGAAAGTCTCTGAGGGGGAAGCTCATGCATGTGTATTATTAAAAAGCTCTACAAGTGATTCTGATGTCTATCTCTGATTTATCATCACCCTAAGTACCTCTGTCAATGATATTAAATGATATCTTGATATTAAATGATCTCATTCAAGACAATCAGTGACAGTCTTAAACTCTAATTAATAAAATACTCTTTAGAAACTTTTTCCAAAATAGTGATGGATTATACTTTTTTAATATAGTACCTTTAAATTTGCAGAATCAATGTATTTCTGCTTTTCACTTGCCAGTTGTATTATTTCAGCATGATGAGCTTCAACAATTGCATCAACTTGTTTTTTAAAGGCATCATCCATACTATGAAGCTTTTCCACTGCATCCCTTAAAAATAAAACAAAAGCCATATTATCTTTGTGCTTAAAAATTAGCATTTTTCCCCTCCTTATATTCATATTTTAATGGAAGAATAACTCCATTAAGTAGCAAAGAGCTATATTGGGTAACTAAAGATATAAGTGGTTCATCATCCAGTGGAATCTGTTAGTAACACAACAGGGTAGGGTAACATCAAGGAAAATTTGTTACACTTTTACTCTCTAAAAGTTAGAGTACTCTGGTTCTCATTTATTTTGAGTCTAAGGATCTGAGTTTTAAGCACATTCACAGATGACTATTATCAATCTTTTTTTTCTCCAGGTGTTTGTAGTATAACTTGAGAGGTATATACTATGAGAAGGTTTAAGTTTATGAATATGTATTATATGTCTGACTTCTTTATGCTAATGATTAACAGATAATACTCTATATTAATAAACACATTAAACAGCATTCACAGAAGTTTAGTGCTAAGAGTTTCTTAGAGGCAAAAACCAAATTCTTTTATATTAAATATGAATATGAGAAAGTTAAGTCCATAATGAACACATTTTCTGCTTTTGGTATAGCCCATAGTAATAATGGATTGAAATTAGGTCCATGAATCAAGTCTTTTTTATTCCCATTTGCAACACTTATTAGCCATATGACTTAAAGGCAAGTCACAACCTCTGCATTTAAGCTTTTCAAGTAACTATAAAACAGGATAATCCTATTCCTCTGCCAACCTCACAGAATTGTTGCTGCGTTCAAATTAAGATATAAGAGAAAAAATCAATTTATATGTTATAAAAGGCTATATAAATAAAATGTCTTTGTTAAAATTCTATTAAGTCAAAAATCATATATACATATATACTAATCCTAGCCATGAAAGCATTAATATATAAAATCAGGTCTTTATTGTTTTGCAATTAATATAATAATATAATGTAAGAGATTCTGAAAACTATCAGGCTTTATGATTTATATTAAAATTTAGCAACTGCTATTTATAGGAAATGACTATTTCTTTTAGGATTGAAAAGACTCCAAATTGTGACAGGCAAGAGAGAAAATTACAATAGGTTTCAAGCCAAGGTCTCTGAATTAGTGCTGGCTGAAAGCAAAGAGGAACAAGGTACAAGTAACTGTATTATCAATTAAAACTTTCTATAGAATATAATATTTTTCCACAGCAATTACTGTGTGTCAGGCACTAAGTACTAATTGACTCATATAAGCCATATATATATATGTGTGTATATATATGCATATATATACACATAAATATACATATATACAAAATTTAAACCTCACATCAAACATTTGAGGTAGGAACAATTATCAACGTTTTATAGATAGAATGGAAGTAAAGAATTTGGCAAATAACTAAGTCCAACACATGTTTGACCCTTTTCTCTGTCCTTCTTTTTACATTATCTCACCCATTCCAATTCAGTGTTTATGTTTAAAGATCTCCCACAAACTCTAGGACTCACTGCTTACTTTTGTAGTTCAATACTTTTGTCTCTTTCTGCTTTAAGTTTCCTTTCCTTGTTTTCAAATTTTTCTTTCACTTCTTTTACTTGCATTTCAAGATGACTTAGAAGCTCTCCTTTATCATGCCATTTCTGATTAAGTGTACTAATACAAAAAGAAACAATTTAAAAAATAAAACTGGTTATATGAAATTATTTAGCCACATTTTATTTCTCAACAGGAAATACATATACCTGTAAGCTTTTCTAATTTCTTCAAGTTCTAATTCCTTTACTTTCAACTGTTGTTTTAGTTTTTCTTTTCTTTCATTGTGTCTTTCCAGTTTTTCAATTATGTCATCCAGTTGTGAAGATTTCTCATCAAGTTGTTCTTGAGTACATTTTTGTATTTCAGTGATCTTCTCTTGTAATATCTTGATTTGTTCTTCTCTTTCTTGTACACACTTAAAGAAAAAAAATCAGCACTTTAATTTTATTAACCCTAAATATCTCATTTCCTAATTAATTAGATATGGTTTAAAATTATTCTCAAAACTACAAATTAAAAAAATAAATTGAGGGGCACCTGGGTGGCTCAACTGGTTAAACATCTGTCTTCAGCTCAGGTCACAGTATTAGGGGTCCTGGGATTCTGGGATCAATCCCTGTGTTGGGAATCCCTGCTCAGCGGGAAGCCTGCTTCTCCCTCTGCCTCTGCCCCTTCCCCCTGCCTGTGCTCTTCTTTCTCTACTAAGTAAATAAAATCATAAAAAAAAATAAATTGAATGTTTATTGAGTGTTTTCAAAGAGATTTATAGGACATACTCTTAAGGCAGACGCTTAACCCACTGAGCCACCCAGGTGCCTGTCAGAACATTTTTAAATCATAATCAATAAGAACCATCATTACTACTTTAAGTGTTATTAAGAAAAATAATTTTTTTTCCTTTCACATTTTTTATTTTAGTACATTAGGCAATTATCAATCATAGAGAGAGAGAAGGAAAAGAAAGCAGCACAATAAAAATTTCAGCTACCACAATTTTGCATTTGAAAAGATTTCATGACAGAAGCAGAAAAAAACTCTTGAGTGGATGACTGATACAGCAAAGACTGATATGCACAGTATATGTCACGGCACAAATTAAACTGCTATTTCTACTGTACTAAACAGAAGTGCTTTCTCCATCAGGATGAGCAAATACTTTACTTCAAAATAAAGTACAATTTTATCACTATTAAAATGCCACATAAAAACAGGTTTTATGAACGCCTGGGTGGCTCAGTGGTTTAAGCCTCTGCCTTCAGCTCAGGTCATGATCCCAGGGTCCTGGGATCGAGTCCTGCATTGGGCTCTCTGCTCAACAGGAGCCTGCCCCCCACCCCCGCCCCGCCTGCTTGTGATTTCTCTATGTTTCAAATAAATAAAATCTAAAAAACAAACAAACAAAAACAGGTTTTATACCTCTCAAAACATTTTTTATTCTATCTTCTATACCATGAGACAGACTTTATCCTATATTTACATACTAAAAATCAGGCGATAATGAAAGATCAAAACCACCATAGGTACTGTTAGAAGTTTGCAGGTACTAGGCCTCAAATAAGTTATTTACTCCAGTGAACATTTGTTTGCTTTATGTGGGCATGCCCCATCTGTTTCACCTTGTGAAATTTAAAAGCAAATCACAAGTCTTTGTGTTTCATATTTAGCTTAACTCAAAGGAAAATATGCTTGGCTAGATTTTTAAAACAAGAAAAAAGGCTTACTGCTAAAAAAAAAATTTCAATGATTTTTCCCTACTGCTTGGCATATAAGACATATGTATTTGAATTTTTGGATATACTGAAACCAAATTTCAATTGAGGGAATACCGATGTAATTGTTTAGGGTGGTATAGTTCAGGCATTCATAGCCTAAATCTAGCTATGGATATAGCAACATGGTGATAAATCTTGATTTTCTGTACTTGATGAAGTTCCCAAGGAATTTTTAAAAAAATGACTAAGGAAAAGAAAAATAAATCTTAGGCAGTTATAGCCACTCTGAAGAATGAGTTCTTTAATAGGTGATAATCTCATTTAGAAGATTCTTAACTCTTTTCTCCATTTTTATACTTTAAGAGACATTCTCTTGAAGAAAATTTTGGAGATCAAAATTTGATACAATGCTCAAGACAAGAAATTCTGTTAGTATCTCTCTTAAAAAAGGCAATATTGAAGAAGAGGGTAAAAAAAATGGTTTCCCCCTGGGAAAACATCTTTTACAAACAATTTATATTTTTAAATATAGAATAGTTGGTTTTGTCATAATTCTGAGATGTGATTTAGCAATATTGGAACATCCTAAACAATGCTCTTAAAGGATATTTTGAAGATATAAAACATGAATTTTCTTAAGATTCCCAACCCTTTAGTGACACTAATTCTAGTTATTTCACAGGCCATAACATCATCCCATAAAATTCTGAGGTAAAAGTAATTTAAAATTAATAAATAAAAGCCACACAGTTCTTTTAAAAGGCAAAGGGCATATATCATACAAGGAAACACATGACACTCTGTCTAAATTAAACAACAGTTTGGATTCATTGAGATAGATATTTATTTGATAATTTGACCCACTGATTTATAAATCTGCCATATGTTCTTTTCCCAAAATAAAGTATCAAACTTACGGTTTTTAATTTTGTAATGGTTTCAGTTTGGTCTTCTATGATTTTGCACTTAATTCTCAATGCGTCATTATCACATTCATTTGCCTTTCTCAGAGACTCATTCTCTCTATATAAGCTTTCAATCTGAGCCTCTAATTTCCCACGATCTAAGGCTAGAGTTGATCCTGAGAAATAAACATCATCAGTAACAAACTTAAAGAGGCCTTGGAAGACTTGTATTTTATGAACATCTAATTTAGCAATGTGTAATACAGTAAATAAAAACTGAATAAAAAAACCAAAATATATAAAGTATAATAGAAATGAAGGGGGAAAACAACCAAAAGGTCTTTTAAACACCTGTGGCTATTTGGAAAACCTAAAACTACAAATCAAGAACAAGTAACTCAGACATGTAATATTTAATTGGTTAAGTTACGGCTTTCAAACAAAAAAATCATATTCAAGATTCTTATACGGAATGGACAAATGAGCAATTCTCCATTAAAACCAACATCTAGCTATTTGTAATTTATAAAGTTGTCCATCTACAAATGCCAAATAAGTGTCTAGCTCTTGCTTTATAGTGACGGGAAAAGAAAGGAGACTAAGAGTAAACTTACCTAAACCTAAAGTGCTTTTCATTCATACACTTTTTCACATTTCTCCATGCATAACAAGGTAAGTGTTACCAACATTTTTAGAAAAAAACTGAATACTGTATACTATACAAATAATTTAAAAGCATTAAGAAAGAATTATTTCAGTGACTTAATTGTAGCACTATAAAGGTATACCTGTCCAGAAAAGTAACCAAATTATATTGGGAAGAAAACCAACAACAAAATCAGAGATGTAACTTCCTAACTAGGGTAGTAAACTGGCATCTTAGGAGACATTCCATTTGATTGTTTGGCTGGGATATGCCTACTCATCCTTCCATATAAAGTGTCACTTTCTGTTTTAGTCTGTCTTAGGCAGAGTTAATAAGCCCTTCCTTTTCTCAATACTCAGATCTGTTGGTTTAGAAGAACAGGCTATTTCACTTTGAAAATTTGAAAATTTTACCCTGTTGTGCCAGCTCATGCCCCCATACTTTTCTTTCTGTCCTTAAACCATAAATTAGTGATTCCTTGGCAGCTAGCTCAGAAATAAGCTGGACTTTTTCATGCTTGAGAAGTTCTATTTGAATACTCTTCTGCTTGTCATCTTCAATCAAAATTTCAAGGGTGTTGATTTGATTCTGTACATTCCCGGAAACATTGAGGGGGGGGAAAAGCAAAGTAATTATTACACTTAAGTGTTTATTTTTTACTTTTTGCATTTTATGAGAAAAGATGTTATTTAAGCAAATACATAGTAAATGCTCCTACATTTTACATCAGAAAAGTTTTAATTTTATTAAAGACAGTTATAGGTCATGAAATAAAAAGTCAAAATTTAAGAGCCTATCCCTTTAAAAACCCTGAATTTTATTCTAGTATCAGTTAAGAGTAACCATGCATGGAATACTCAAAATTTTCCACCAGCATTTATATCAATAATTTAAAGGACATTTTCAGGAATTAAGTTCTCTTGGGCAAAATACCACTAATGTTTGAAATTGAGAAAACAGCACTAAAACATAAAAATGATTACAGCTAGGTATATCTAAAAGCCACCACTATCACCACAAAATTATCAGCAATTTGCATGGTGTTTCCAAACTCAGGTTACCATCTGAGTATCACCATCATAATTTTTGCTGTATCACTGTACAACTGGTACCTATTTACCTAGGACATTTCTTAAATTCACTTATTTTACTTAAATATTATTTTAGTGTAAGCAATACCATCCGTGAAATCATGGTTTAATCTACTTCTATTACTTTTCTCATACACCTCAAATATATATAATTAGCATTATTTAAAAGTTTATAATCATGTTACTTTCCAAAATTGTTCCGATATACTTGAGACTATGAAATAAAAAATTAAAAGGGAAACAAAATGTTACAGTGTTTTACCTGTAAATTTGCTGCTGTTTCCTGTTTCAATTTTGAAACTTCTGCAAGTTTTGTTTTTTGCTCCTTCACCATACAGGTCAGATCTTTAATTAAAGAGGAAGATTCATTTTCTTTTCGTTGGGCCCAAACAAGAGCATGCTTGCTCTTTGCTAACTCAGTTGCAACATTTTCAAAACCATCTTTAACCTATATTTCAAAATTGCATTATAAATAGCAGTTCTCCAAATAAATAGAAACTATTTGTTTCTATGGCTGTGTTCTAATAAAACTTTATTTACAAAAATAGGCCCCGGGCTTCAGTTTGCCAATCCCTGCTCTATAGTAACAGAAGAATTTAGGCTGCCCAATTCCTATTCTAGTGCTCTCTTTACTTGACCATTTATAATCTCACTTAGTTTTTGCAACAGCACTGAAGAGTAGCTATTATTTATGTGAAGAAACTAAGGTGCTAATAATTTTAAGTAATTTGCTTAAAATCATAAACCAATGTGTAAATAGAGCTAGAATTCTAAAATACAGTCCTCTCATCCAACCATATCTTGCTGATTCTGTTTTTAAGTAAAAAGCTAGATGCTAATTCTTACATCTTTAAATCTTCTGGCTTCAACAGTGAGAGCAATACGGAATTCATTTTCTAAATCCATATACTGTTGGTTTAATGTATCAATTTTTTCTTGGTATTCTTTTATATCCTGCTCATGCTTTCTCTCTTCTTTAGCTACTTCTTTAGCTAAGGCTTCCTGGAACTCAGCATCACTGAAAAACTCCCTTGTTTCAAGTTCTTTCCTGGAATGCAAAACAAATAAAAATCGCAGGATACTTATTCTCCTGAAAACAAAGAAAAACTTTCAAGGTTTTTAAATAGTTGTTAAAATAGTCTATATTCTCTATTGTTAATTTATTTATTATTATTTTTTTCTACTGTTAATTTAAAATCAGCTCCTCACTTTGGAGCAGAGAAACTGGCACAGGATGGTAGAGGAAGGATATGAGTATTATTTAATTGTATATTCAGTGGTGATGGGGATGATGTGCCATTTCTACACTGAGATAGTGCACTGAGATGGTAGAGGAAGGATATGAGTACTATTTGATTGTATATTCAGTGGTGATGGGGATGATGTGCCATTTCTACACTGAGATAGTCCACTGAGATGGTAGAGGAAGGATATGAGTACTATTTGATTATATATTCAGTGGTGATGGGGATGGTATGCCATTTCTACACTGAGATAGTCCAGAGTCATATGGCTTCTAAAATTCTTTAGGTACATTTGGAGAGGTCAAGTTCTCCTGCTCTATATCCTCTACTTTGGCTGAATCTTTGACATACAACTAATACAGCCTGACCATTACTGGTAGTTGGTTAACAGAAAAAAAAAAAAATCAGTTGAAGTGTGAAATTATTCACCAGTCTTTTGATATATAGGGTAAGGTTTTTTGTTTTTTTTCAAAATTTAAATGTGAGTTCATTCTTTAGAGTTCCCCACTATTTTTCCTGAGTAAGTCAAACACATAATACAAGATCCATTATTTCTAGTTTTGGTTTCTTTAAAGTAGGAGAAAAAGTTAAAAGATATTTTTAAAGGAAATTAAGTACAAAATATTTTAGATTTTTACAATTATTTCCCCCAATCTTTTATAGTCGTTCTGCCCCTGCATATGATGATAATGTTCCTCAGCACATCAAAATTTAATTTATACATTAAAAATCTCATTTATGTAAGGTCAAAAACAAAACAGGTTTGGGAACAAACAGAATTAACCCATGGCAAATACACAATTCAACTGGTAGGGAGGTAAGCGTAGATAACTAGCTGCAAGTGTTCAAATTATTGTGGATTCTACAGAACAGGGCTGGCACACTACAACTGAGACCAAATATGGCCCGAGACTCTTTTTTGGGAAATAAACTTTTATTGGAACACAGCCATGCCCATTCATTCACATATTTCCTATGGCTACTTGTTTTACTACACAAATATAATTTGGTATGGCCTGAAAAGTCTGAAATATTTTTCAGACTTTTTTATCTGGCCCTTCACAGAAAAAGTTCGTTGACTCCTGCACTTAAGAGGAAAAAAGAGTACTGATTAATTTAATAGGCAGTTACTTGAAGGTCAATTAGAACAGTTTTCTCTGTATTACAATGACCAACTTTTGGTTGGGTTTGGAAAAATACAAAATAAGCTTCACTGTTATAAGCTCTTACCTCAATAAAGCCACCTACTTGTTTTTAAGCTGTTAGTTCTTAATGTAATACTGATTTTAATACATACATAAACATGTTATTTTTCACAAACCAGTTGTTAGATTTCACCACTGATCAATCGGTCTAGTTTTAGGTAAGGGAGTAGGGTAGGGAGGGACCAAGAAACTTTTCTTTTTCTATTTTTAAATGTCATTACTTGGGTGCCTGGATGGCTCAGTCAGTTAAGCATCTGCCTTCGGCTTAAGTCATGATCCCAGGGTCCTGAGACTGAGTCCCGCCTCTGGCTCCCTGCTTAGTGGGGAGTCTGCTTCTCTCTCTGCCCCGCCCCCTACTTATGTGCATTTGCGTGCACATTCTCTCTCTCTCTCTCTCTCTCATAAATAAAAATAAAATCTTAAAAAAAAAGTCATTATTTTCCTGATATATTTTTCATTTACCTGTGTTCTTGTTCTTTCAATGCAAGAAGTTCATGAAGTTGCTGTACTTGTTCCTTTTCTTGATGAAGAGAAGTTCTAAGTAAGTTTATTTCAGTATCAGCCGCAGCAGCTTTGAGCTCCACCTCTTGGATAAGTCGCATCTAAGTAAATATACACCATTACAGTATTTAGATAATACTCTCCCTGCTTCTTCTATTTTAATGCCAGTTCTCCAAAGAAAAGTGCCTTATCACTAACAGGAACTGGTGACTAAGCTGATTTTGAAAATTTATTAAATTAATGATGTTATGGTCACATAAAGTATAGCCTTAGAAGCATCAAACACACTAGCATTATCTATAGCTTAATTACATTATAGATCTCAATAACTTCCATTGCGAAAGTATGAAAATGCAATCTTCAGGCTCCCCAAAGACTTTTAAAACCTGGCTCTCAGAATACAAGCCTAACAACCCACACTATTTCTAGCAACTATTCTTATAAATGCTTTGTGAGGGCCAGTCAGAAATAATTCCAAGGGGGGAGGTGGAGGGATGGGTGGGCGGCAGCACAGTGTGTGTGGCTGGCTCAGCTGATAAAGCACGTGACTCTTGATTCTGGGGTTGTAAATTTGAGCCCCATGTTGGATGTACAGATTACTCAAAAATAAAATCTTCAAAAAGAAAAAAAATTCCATAGGAATTGTTATGTTTAAATTAATTTTTGCATATACACTAATCTTTTAAGTTTACTCTAACAATATAACTTGTTTCAAGATACAACTATGAATCTGTGTTAACTCCTATGACTGACAGATTAAAAGGGAGAAGTACCTGTGCTGCTTGCTGTTGCCCTTTTTGTCTCTCCATTTTTTCTAATGCTTTTTCCAGGGTTCTTAAGTGTCTAATGTGATCCTCTTGTTGATCTCTTGCTTTAATTAATTCAATAGTTAGTTTTTTAATTTCATTTTGAAGTTTGTGAACCATAACTTCAAGCTGTACTTTGGAATTTCTCTCTTTAAAAATAATTTCCCTTAGCCTAAAGGAGAAATCAAATGTGATTTTAAGTATATATTATGCATATAAAAGGATAAAGATTGTAATTAATATTAAAGGGCTTAAGAGCAAACAAGATGGATTAAGATAAAGCCTGTGCCTTCAAGGAGTCCAACATCGAGAAGAGGGAACAGACATGGATACAGTTATAAAGCTGTAAGAGAGAAATGATATATAAATAGATGACTGAAAGTTAACTTTGACTTCCCTATATCTTCCCCAGACACAAAATATTGATTTTAGCTTTCTATCAGTTAAACCCTTTGATTACAACCAAAAACTCTTAACTACTGAAATTAAAAGTGAGAATTTATTGACCTACATAACCAATTCAAAGGATGGGGTGCATGATTCTGAGGGACCACTGAAACCATGAGGGACCACTGAAGCCATGAAGACTGTAAGGATTCTCATCTTGTGATTCTCTACAAGCTGGTTTCCATTTCTCCTACTGTAGGGCTCCTTGTAAAGTATGAAGGAGAGAAGGAAAAAGCTACAAACATCCCTGGGCTCACATTCTAACATCTCTGAAAACCAAACAGAAAAGACTATCTTCCTCTAGTTCAATTTTAGAAGAGTTCTAGGAAAGGCTTGGGTTTGGTTCCAAATTGGTTCATTTGTCCATTGCATGCACCAATCACTGTGGCCATGGACTAAGGCATTATGTTTACCCAGCCTGGGTCAGGTGTTCATCTTTTTTTTTTTTTTTTTAAGATTTTATTTATTTATTTGACAGAAGAGAGAGACACACACACACAGCAAGAGAGGGAACACAAGCAGGGGGAGTGGGAGAGGGAGATGCAGGCTTCCCACTGAGCAGGGAGCCTGATAAGGGCTTGATCCCAGGAAACTGGCATCATTACCTGAGCTGAAAGCAGATGTTTAATGAGCAGAAGGCAGTTGCTTAATGACTGAGCCACCCAGGTACCCCTAGGTGTTCATCTCTAGACCAATATTATAGGCAGGGAGGCAAATGGTAATAGAATACAGTCTAGCATTTGGAAATGGCACAACAAATAGCAAAGACAGCCTCATGAAGAAATATTAAGCTAGGTAGCCACTTCTATATGTATCTGCTGTAATTCCCAAGCCATAATTTTAAAAAGTCCATATATCCATCAGCTTCTATACTAGCCATTTCTCTAATTCTTATTCTTATTATCTCTCCTCTTGCCTTTGAGAGTAGTCTCCAAACAAGTCTTCCTTTGTTCACTCTCTCAACTCCAGTTTGGTATACTATATGAAGAGTATTGGACTTTATTCTGTGGACTGTATGGTGGGTGGGAACAGAGTGATACATATCACTAGAATTAAAGCAATCCTCTAAGCAAGAGATAAGGGACTAAACTAAGGACAGTAAAAGATAGTTCAACCTCTTTTAACAAGCAGAATCAAAACGACAGCAATACCAACTGGTTGTGGGATAGAACAAGAAAGGAAAAATACAAAAGAAGATTCCTGAATTGCTAGCTTTGGTGGCTAACTGGATGGGACAGTATGTATTAGGAGAGAGAATATAAAATAAGGAGCAAGATAAGTACAGTTATGGACATAATGATTTAAGACACTTATGAGCAATGTATACAAGGCATTTCTAGTAGGTTATTAGCTGGTAAGATTTGTTCATCAAGGGGATACCTGGGTGGCTCAGTTGGTTAAGCATATGCCTTCAGCTTGGGTCATGATCCTAGGGTCCTTGGATCAAGTCCCATATTGGGGTCTTTGCTGAGCATGGAGCCTCCTTCTCCCTCTGCCTACCGTTTCCCCTGCTTGTGGTCTCTCTCTCTGAGAAGCAAATAAATAAAATCTTAAAAAAAAAAAAAAGATTTGTTCATCAAAGAGGTTTGGATGATAAATATTTGGGAGCTTATAGATTAGGTATTAAAAAGCACAATAGAGAAGATTCAGATTTTGAAATAATGTATATTCACAGCATGGCCCCTAGATGATAGGCTCTGTATTAGGGATAAGGAATGCAGAATTCCTACCAAGTTATGTAAGGAAATACGAAAATGTGTGAGGACCTAATGCCAAACAAGCATTTGAGGTATAAATAAAAGCAGAAGCAGAAAAGATTGATGCTGGATTTTCAAGAAAATAATCTATATGTAACATGGTAAACATGGACAACAATGGAAAGGTTGAAGGATAAAGATGAAGTGTGCCTCAATTTCGATTTAAATGGAATCAGACACTGCTTCCTCAAATATACCACTAAATGATTCTTACAATACAGAATAAAGCAAAGATCCAAACACATAAAATTAAAAACAAGAAAAAACATGTCAAAGTCCGGAAAAAATTTCAATTATAAGGCAAACAAAACTAAATGAAGAGAAAAACAACTAGAATACTCAGGCTTGGCCTCATAAAACCATATCTTTCTGGGGGGAAAAAAAGGAAGATAAATTCTCTCTTTCATGATTCAATGTCACAGAAGCTCCATAAATCTACTATCCCACTCTATTAGCTACTTAGGTACCTAATGCCAATGAGAGAGCTGTTTTTCTGAGGTAGTCAGAGATTGTCAATTTATCCATCTTGTTCCATTACCCCTGCCTAGCATCTTCTTGTATCAACGATAGCAATTCCTAAAACAAATAAGGCAGGAAGTTGGTGGGTGGTGGTAGAAGGGCCAGTAGTAGTATAATGCATCACAGCTTGCATAATTGAGAGATTCTCATAGAACACGTGATGGGTATTATAATCTTCCTTATAATCCACAGGTACAAAATATAAGAAAAATAGCTGGTGGGGACAGAAAATACCACATGAGTACCATAAAATTTTACGAGTTAAATGCCTAAAAGAACCTGGGGCACCTGGGTGGCTCAGTTGATTAAGCATCTGCCTTCAGCTCAGGTCATGATCCTGGAGTCCCGGGATCGAGTCCCACATCAGGCTCCCAGCTCCATGGGGAGTCTGCTTCTCCCTCTGACCTTCTCCCCTCTCATGCTCTCTCTCAAATAAATAAATAATATCTTAAAAAAAAATGCCTAAAAGAACCTGAGAATTGGGTTAGGGGCTGTGTACATGAACTTACTAATCTATTAAGATTGTAGAAGAGAATTTATCCACTGTATAAACAGACAGGAAATGGAACAGAAAGCAACTTCCCAAACTGTACTTGTTGGCAAATACTAAATCTAGAAACACAGTGCTCATTCAAGAAGAATAAGAGATAAAAATCAACAAGAACTCTATGGATAAGTCTTGTAAACCTTTGAGGAAAAATATGACTTTAGAAATAATTATCTGCAGGAAACAGAAGATAAAAGTTACTATAATTTCAGAAAACTGGTCTTTTCAGAGAATGGAATAAGACAAAACTGTATTAGAGAATATACAGAAAATGCAGAAAAAACACAGATAAAATGGGCAAATGGAATGGGTAAGATAGAAAAGCAGAGACACCAGGGTTATCTGGTATCAGAGCCCACTGTAGAAAACAATATGCAAGAGAGACCAAATATGACTCACAAAGCTGAAAGTTTCCCAATCCCTATTCTTTATAGAAACCAACACTTTACAGAAAAAACAAAATGCCAATCCTTGTTCTAGTCTTTTGTTCTTCTTCACTTGTTATACTTATTTACCAATCTAACGCTTCCCAGCTTGAAGGCACAAGTGTACCCTGGATCTTTCATTTACATAACAAATTTATAAAGCATTAAATCTTTAAATAAAATTAGTTCAAAACAAACTAAAACATACATTGTTTTTGATCTTACTACAGTATAAGCTAAAGTATTCCAGTTCCAGGTTTAGTATTCTTTGCACTAGGAAAGATCTTTCGGTTTATAGATTTTTCCTTACCTATCTGTGGTAAGTACAGCCAGGCTATGAATATCTTTTTTTTCATTTGCATGTTTCTGTAGTTCAGCAATATAATCCATAAGTTTCTTTTCAGCTTGTTCAGCTTTCCATCTCTTTTCTCTCTCTTGCTCTAGTTGTGCAATAAGTGTCTGAAAGAAAACAATAGTGTTATATGAACCTGCAAAAGTTACCTAACCTCTCATTGCCTCAATTTTCTCATTTATAATATAGGAATAATAGTTATCTCATTCAAAGGGCTATGGTTAGAATTAAATTAGTGGAAGTAAAGTATACAGAACAGTGCAGAACAGTGTGTGGTACATAATGGCCACTCAATAAATGCTAGCTGCTATTACTTTTGTCCTAATGATAATTATTATCTTCATGCATTAAAGGCAATTTACTTGAGAATGGGGGAAGAAAGCAATGGCATGAAAGGTTTGAAATTGTTAAAAAAGCAATTATAGGGGCACTTGGGTGGTTCAGTGGGTTAAAGCCTCTGCCTTCAGCTCAGGTCATGATCTCAGGGTCCTGGGATGGAGCCCTGCATTGGGCTCTCTGCTCAGCAGGGAGCCTGCTTCCCCCTCTCTCTGCCTGCCTCTCTGCCTACTTGTGATCTCTGTCAAATAAATAAATAAACTCTTAAAAAAAAAAGCAATTATACTTGTGGAAGAACAGTGCACATTGTAATCGAAAGTGTAACTAGCACTTCATAAGTAAAACAAGAGCAAGTTAATATTAGAAAAATAAAAATCTGGGACGCCTGGGTGGCTCCGTTGGTTAAGCAGCTGCCTCCGGCTCAGGTCATGATCCCAGTGTCCTGGGATTGAGTCCCACATCGGGTTCCTTGCTTGGCAGAGAGCCTGCTTCTCCGTCTGCCTCTGCCTGCCATTCTGTCTCCCTGTGCTCGCTCGCTCTCTCTCTCTAACAAATAAATAAATAAAATCTTAAAAAAAAAAAAAAAAGAAAAAAAGAAAAAGAAAAATCAGTGTGTACTAAAAATTCTTAACAATATGAGAATTATTAAGGCAAATACTGAGGAATATTTAAATTCCTGAAGGCCTGATTTTTTTCTTGGTTTTCTTTTTCTTTTTAAAGTAAGCTCTCTGCCAAATGTGGGGGCCTGAACTCACAATCCTGAGATCAAGAGTCTCATGCTCTTTTGACTGAGCCAGCCAGGTACCCTTCTTTAGGGCCTCTTAATCTGGGATCTATGCTTTCAAAACTGGGTTTCAGCAGAGTCCATGAAAACTTTGATATTAAACACATTTCTTGAATGTGCATAAAGTTTCTCTGAGAAGACCCGCAAATTTCCTTAGCTATGGATCTGAGGGTCTGAGACCCCAAAGTTTGGAACCACTGTTTTAAGAAATAAGAACTTGAAAATTTTGATCTGTTTTTCTTCTCCACAAACATTATCACAAATGACTTCACTAAAATCTGACCTAAGATAAATGTCAAATTTCCATTCCTTTACGAATTATAAAAATACACAAAATATGGAAGTCAGGAAGGGAAAAATAACCCAATCCATCACCCCAGTAAAATTATATTCAATATTTTTTGCTCACAAAAACATGCATTATTTTACTAATTTCATATTTAAAATGAAGATTATTCACATTCATTTTTTCTTAATCTCTCTTTTTAAGTAGAGAAATCAAGACCTGAGCTGAGATCAAGAGTCAGACACTTAACTGATTGAGCCACCCAGATGCCCTCTTAATCTCTCATATCATACCCGGTAAGTGGTATCTTCTGAGCTACTGTTGTCTACTTTAATGATTTCAGTCTTCTGTTCTTCTGCTTCTTCTAACATATTACAATTTGCTAAAGATGATCTTATATATAAATCTTTAAAGAAAGGTGGTTTCATTTTACGATTACAGCTGCAAAGAATAAAACATAGGTAATAACCCAAAGAAACGTACAGTATTTATACTAGTTTGCACAACTTAGGTAATGACAGTCTATCAGTGAAAGAGATCCTTTTGTATAAATTTATATAAATATACTGAACCAATCAAATCTCTGACATTAGAAAAGTAATATCACTCTGAAAAAGCTTAAAGGAATAAGCCAACAGTATTAACTTCTGTCTGTGTACCTCATTTGAATTTCTAAGACTAAAACAATTACCTCATAAAAGGGTTGTTGTTTTTACTGTGGTGCTTGATAGTCTGAATAGTTTTGGGATAATATGGTATTTTTGATCTTCGAGGAATTCTTCTATTACATTCTTTTCTGTTGCCATAGTCACTTTCAGAAGTCATATCTGTATCTCTTTTTGGTCTGAGATCTTTCTCAGGAACATTATCTATTAAAGAATCAGAAGTCTAGAATAAAAAAACCAACAAAATTTGTTAAAAGTTCAGTTCAGTATAAAAGATTTAAATGTGAAATTTCCAGGACATTATGACTTTTTACAAGATTAAAGGTTCATAAACTAGGTATGTTCAGAATTAAAGACAGGGGATTTAGCTTCTGGTATGGACAAGTAAGTTCCTATGAGGTTGCCTCTCAAGATAGCAATGATAAACTCTAGGAAAAATATAAAGAAAACGAAGAACAAAAACTATTTGGAGGCCCTGGATAGTGAACAAAAGCAGGCTTATTCTAGAGAGGAGCTGATACTTGGAAAAAATGACCAGAACAGGATGTTTCTGTTTTTACACTTTTTTACTTGAGAGCTTACCACAATCAGCAGTACACAAGTTGTCTTAAAACTCGGGTTGAAAACCAGACTTTTGGGCCTGAACAATCACTGGATACTATAGACTGTAAGAAGCCCAGTACACGATTAAAAAAAAAAATGAATTGCTGCCTAAGACAAATTTATAGTTTAAGTGAAAGCAAGTTAAATGCTTGCTATCACAAAAGTATCAACATTCCTCAGAGGGCTAGCTATAATAGCATCCAAAGTCTCTGCAACATAACATTCACAATGTCCAGGATATTCTCCTTATTCTCAAAGGAAACACAATCAATGGAGATCTAACCTGAGAGGACTCAAATGTTCAAATAAGTAGAAAAGAACAATGGTATATTACTTAGCTATAACAAAGTATTATATTGCCGTCTGTGACAACATGGATGGACCTAGGGTATTCTGCTAAGTGAAATAAGTCAGAGAAAAAAACCAAACACTGTATGATTTCATGTATAAGTGGAATCTAAGAACAAAACAAATGAACAAACATACAAAAAAACAAAAACAGGGGCACCTGGGTGGCTGAGTGGGTTAGGCCTCTGCCTTCGCTCAGGTCATGATCTCAGAGTCCTAGGATCGAGCCCCGCATCGGGCTCTCTGCTTGGCGGGGAGCCTGCTTCCCCCTTTTGCTTTGCCTGCCTCTCTGCCTACTTGTGATCTCTCTCCCTCTCTCTGTCAAATAAATAAATAAAATGTTAAAAAAACAAAACAAAACAAAACCCTCTCACACACAAAAAAACAAAAACAGACCCATGAATACAGAGGACAAACTGGTGGTTGCCAGAGGGGAGGGGATGTAGCGGTGGGCAAAATGAGTTAAAGAGACTGGAAGGTAGAGGTTTCCAGTTATGGAATGAATAAGTGAGAATAGAGAATACAGTCAATGGTATTGTAATAGCATTTTATGGTGACAGATGGAGCTACAATTGTGGTGAGCATAATATACAGTTTGTCAAATCACTATGTTATACACCTGAAACTATGTAACACTGTTTATCAATTAAAAATCATATGAACTTTAAAATAATGATTATAACCATATTCAATGATATAAAATATGCTTGTCTTGAATGAAAAGAAATATTCAGTAGAGAAAAAGAAATGATAAAAAAACAGAAATTGTACAACCGAAAAATACAACACCCGAAGTAAAAATTGGCTGGTCTTAAGAAGAGAATGGGGTGATGAAAGAGTAAGTGTACTTGAAGATCAGTTTATTAAAGTTATTTAAGTATTAAAATTATTTAAAATGAATACAGTGGGGAAAAAAGTTGGTAAGATGTCAGAGTTCAGGGAACCATGGAAGAGTATCAAAAGTTCTAAGCAGAATGTGAGAAAAGGTAATATGGGAGAGAAAAATACTTGAAATGATGTAAAAAATTTCCTAAATTAAAGACCAATTTACAGATTTAAAACACTCAGAGAAACCTTAACTAGGATAAATATGAAGAAAAAGTATCCTTAAGCATAATGTCGCCAAATGGCTGAAAATCAAAAGTAAAGGTAAATCCTTGAAAGCAGCGAAAGAAAAATGACACATTATATACAGGAAATCAATGATTCTAATTAATGCTGACTTTGCATCCAAAACTATGGAGGCCAGGAGACAGTTAAAAGGAAAAAAAAAAAAGCTGTCAATATAGAATCCTATATTCAGCAGAAAGTGTCCTTCAAAAAGGCAAAATGAAGAGAATTTGTTGTTCTCAGATGGCCACTATAGGATTTGCTACAGTAAGTTCAGGCTGAAAGTCCTGGCTGAAGGAAAATAATAACACAAGGAAATTAAATCTCCAGAAACAAAGTATCATACATGATTTACTTTAATTTTTTTAAAAAGATTTTACTTATTTATTTGACAGAGAGAGAGAGCACAAGCAGGGGGAGCAGCAGGAAGAGGAAGAGGGAGAAGCAAGCTCCCTAATTTGCAGGGAGCTGGAAGTGGGACTCAATCCCAGGACCCCATGATTGTAACCTGAGCCGAAGGCAGATGCTTAACTGACTGAGCCACCCAGGAGCCCTTCATGTATGATTTATATACACGTAAATACAAATAATTTTAAAATATTTTTTACTCTTAATTCCTTTAAAGCAAAAATTAAAACACTGTCTCTGGAGTTTATAATGCCAAATGAGATACATTTGGCAACTATACCAAAGTGTAACAGATATAAGAATTCTACATTTTATATGAATATAGTTCATTTTATATGAACTATATATTATTCATTAATATAGTTCATTTATATTAATATAAATTCATTATATATGAATTCATTATAAATTCATTATATATAAATTTATATTAATATAAGTTCATTAACAGTTCATTAATATAGCTCATTTATATTAATATAGTTCATTTACATATTAATATAGTTCATTTACATGAACTATATATATATTATTCATTTTATATGAATAGCTCTATTTTTAGAGCTATCACACACAGAAATAAAAAGTATGACTAAAGAACCAAATACAAATTAAGACTGGATTATAAAAAATATACAAGATAGAAAAAGCAGAAAAATGAATAAAAAAGTGAATAGAAAGCAAACAATGAGATGGTATACCTAAGTCCAACTTCATCAACAATTATAGTAAATGTCAATGGACTATGGTCTCTTCAAAAGGAGTGATGGCCAGGCTGAATTAAAAACAAGACACACCTACATATAAAACTTACTTCAAAATATAGATATAGCAAGTAAAAAGAAAACGGATGCCACTATGGGCTACTACTTCATACCCAGTAGGATGGCTACGATCAAAACCACAGATAATAAAAAGTTGGTGAGGATATAGAGAAAACTGGAACCCTCATAAAATGATAGTAGGAATGTAAAATGGTGCAGTTGCTTTGGAAATAGTCTAGTCATTCCTTAAAAGGTTAAACATAGTTACTATCTGACCGAGCAATTCCACTACTATATATATATATATATATAGCAAAGAGAAATGAAAACCTATGCTCACACAAAAGCATATAAATGAATATTCACAGTAGTGTTATTTGTAATAGTCAAAAAGTGGAAATTACCCAAATTAACCAATCAAATGAAGAATGGATAAAATGTGGTATATCCATACAATAAATTAACTTATATTTTTAAAAAATAAAGTATTGATATATGCTATAAAGTGGACAAAACCTGAAAACATCATGCTAAATGAAAGAATATAATCACAAAGGGCCACATATAGATGATTCCATTTACATGCAATTTCCAGAACAGGCAAATCCATATAAAAATAAAATCCACTAGTAGCTGCCTAGGGCTGGAAGAAAATGGCAGTGACTAGTAATGGGTACAAAATTGCATGGTAAGTGAATTATAGCTCAATAAAGCTGTTATTAAAAAAAAAACACACAAACCTGACTGATGGAAAAACATTTATCACAAAAATTATAAGCACAAGAAGGCTGAAATGGTTATATATCAGATAAAACAGACTTCAAGACAAAGAATAATCCCAAGACAAAGAGGAACACTTCATTAGGAAGACAGAACAGCCATAAACATGTATGTGCTTAATAATAGAGGTTCAAAATATAATAAGTGAATGTTAAGAAAATTAAAGGGAGAAACACTCTTAGATGGAGATTTTAACATCTTCCATACAAATGATAGAATCAGACAAGTAAATTTTTAAAAAATCAGTAACAGTAACTGACAGAACTAGATAAAAATATCAGTAATGGCATGAGCTATATGAAATACTACCAGCCAGGCTGACTTAACAAGTGTACAATAAACATTCTGTCCAAGTGCACAAAGAATAATCACCAAGATAGACCACATGCTGGGCTATAAAATAAGTCTCAGTAAATTTAAAAAAGTTCTCTGACAAAATGAAAATAAACTAGAAGTTACTAACAGAACATATCTAGAAACCAAAATACTTGAGAATTAAACGAGACAGTTCTAAATAATCCTTGGATGAAGGAAGAAATCACAAGAGAAATTAGAAAATATTTCTAGTTTAACAATGATGAAAAAAATGTATAAAAATTTGTGAAATGTAGCTAAGGCAGTGCTTAAAAATATTCACTGCTTTATATGGTTAATTAATTTAAATTAGAAGACAGGTCTAAAATTAATAATCTAAGCACTTACATTAAGCAGCTAAAAAATGAAGGGTAAATTCGAAGTAAGTAGAAGAAATAATAAAATGTAGAAATCAGTAATACAGAACACAGAAAACAAAATTTACGAAACTATCTTTTTAAGAGAAACAAAACCTTGGCTAAATTTTTAAAGAGATTTTATTTCTTTGAGAGACAGAGTGAGAGAGAGAGCAAGGAAGCACAAGCAGGAGGTGGGGGTGAAAGGGGAAGGGCAGAAGGAGAGGGAGAAGCAGGTGACACAGGACTCGATCCCAGGACCCTGGAAGCATGACCTGAGCCAAAGGTAGATGCTTAACCAACTGAGCCACCCAGGTACCCTATCCTTGGCTAAAATGACCAAGACAAAATAAATAAATAAATAATAAAAAATATACATATAAAATAAAAGAAAGAGAGAGAGGACACAAATCATTATCAGTAATAAAGGAAAGGCTATCATTACAGATCCTATATATGTAAAGACAGTAGGAGAATATCAGTAATAATTTTATGCTGACAAATTAGAAGAAACGGACAAATTATAAAACACAACTTATCTAAAGCAACACATGATGAGCTAGAAAATGAGTTGCCTTATAATTATTAAGAGAGTGAATTCATTATCACAAACCTTTCAGGCCCAGATAATTTTACTGGTGAACTTTATCAAACATTTAAGAAAGAATAATTCCAATCTTACAAAAATTTTTTAGAAAATAGAGGAGGGGGCAGTTTTCAACTCATTTAGGTAGGCAACATTAATCTAATATCGATACCAAAGATGCTACTATAAAAGTAAAAACAAATATCCCTCATGAGGAAATTATAAAACCTTTATAAAATATTAGCAAACTGAATCCAAGAATATACAAGAGATAATTTATCATGATTAAATGAGGTTTATCCCCAAAATGTAATGTTTAACATCTGGAAACTAACCAATGTAGTTCATACTATCATGTGAGTAAAAAATTAAAAAAATATATGATCGGGGCACCTGGGTGGCTCAGTGGGTTAAAGCCTCTGCCTTGGGCTCAGGTCAGGATCCCGGAGTCCTGGGATAGAGCCCCGCATTGGGCTCTCTGCTCAGCAGGGAGCCTGCTTCCTCTTCTCTCTCTCTGCCTGCCTCTCTGCCTACTTGTGATCTCTATCTGTCAAATAAATAAATAAAATCTTAAAAAAAAAAGAAAAAAATATATGATCATCTCAACAGATGCAGAAAAAGCATTTAGCAAAAAAAATTCAACAACATCAGAAAACTCAGCTAATTGGGAAGAGAAGTAAACTCCTTAACTTGATAAAGGACATCTATGAAAAACATAAGACTCACATCATACTTAATTGGGAAATATAGAAGGCTCTCTGAGGATCAGGAATAAGATCCTCGTGCCCACTCTCACCATTCATCTTCAGTACTGCGCTGCAAACTCTACCTATCGCAACAAAGCATAAAGGGCCACCATAAATGTCAGAGAAGGAAAACTGTTTCCATATGACTGTTTATGTAGGAAATCACTGGAAAATACAAAACAAGTACTAGAACTATTAAATAAAATTTAGCAAAGTCACAGGATCCAAGATATAGATATAGATATAATCAATCAATCAATAAACAAACAGTACTTCACAAACAAGCAGCAATCATGGAACATGAAACCACAAAAATGGTTCAATTTACAATGTTATAAAAGAAAATAATTATGAATAAATTTAATAAAAGATATGTAAAACTTGTATACTAAAACTACTACTGAGAGCGATGAAAAAGATCTAAAGAACAGATATACAACATGGAATGATTTCAAAGTTATACTGAGTTAAAGAGGCCTTACACAAAGGATTATTGTACAACTGCTTTTATATTAGGTTCTGGGAGAAGCATTCAATAATCTATGGTGAAAAAGGGAGGAGAGTGATTGCCTTTGGGGAGAAGACTGACTGGTAATGGGTATGATGGTAGTTATGTTTATCTTCATAAAAGTTGGTAACAGGTATATATACTTGTATATTTCAATTCAGGGAAATCATGTATCTGTATTTTTTTTAAAGATTTTATTTATTTATTTGACAGAGAGAAAGAGAAAGGGGGAGGGAAGAACAAAGCAGGGGGAGCAGCAGGCAGAGGGAGGGGAAGAAGCAGGCTCCCCAAGCAGGGAGCCCAATGCTGGGCTCGATCCCAGGACTCTGGGATCAGGACCTAGTGGAAGGCAGATGCTTAATGACAGAGCCACCAGGTGCTCCCACGTACCTGTATTTTACAGCAAAAGATATGGTTAAAAAAAATACTGAACTCTATAGTTAATAATATACATGCTTAAGTATTTTGAGGGAAATATACCAATGCACATAATTTATTTTGAAATGTGCCATAAGATAGTTTGAACAATGAATAAATAGATGTATGATAAAATAAGCAAAGTAAAATGCTGACAGTGGAATCTAGTTTCTGGGTATACTGGTATTCACTAAGAAATTCTTGCAAATTTGTTCTAAGTTTGAAAATTTTGTAGCAAAATGATAGGGAAAACCTAAAAGACCGAAATCTTCACAAAGAACCTCAAAATCAGTGAAATAATTTTAAGTCTCATAGTTAAGAAAAAACATCATGGTAATATAGCACATTTTCAGTAATTTTATGACCTGACTTATAAATTACTACTTTTGAAATAACACTGAGTAAATACATCAATGGAAGTTAAAACTGTTTGTTTATCTTTCACACAAGTTAGCATTCACCTAATTTTTTTAATATGCAGAGCAATGAATCATGTTTTTTCCTCCAGATAGCTAGACTCCTATTTTTGATCATAAAGTAGGAAGGATTACCACCATAACCAAGTAAGAAGCATATTGGTGGAAAGAATACCGGGCTGAATATCAGAGATTTGGGTCTGGAGTTTCAACTCTTACTATTAAAGGACACTTACATGAACTCCTGAGCTTCTTTTCTATAAAAAAGAATGATATATTGATCCCTAGCTACTTGACTGGGTTGTTGTAAGAATGAAATGAGGATGGCATTAAAGAGGTTGCAAAAGTTCACCTCAAATTCAGGTTACTAAAGTTAAATCTAAGTTCTGACACTGGCAGAAGAGTCAGCCTTTAGAAAAGAGGAAGGATGAAATCTGAGGAAACAGGTAAATCTAAGAGCTAAGAGCTCAGTAACACGTTATCAAGGATGTCAAAGAATATATAAGCTGGCATTCTTATC
>RCUC01055232.1:0-12648 GCA_003697995.1 Taxidea taxus jeffersonii | reverse complement strand
ATGGATGAAAGACCCCAGCGTGAGGCAGGAATCCATCCACCACATCGAGGACAACACAGGCAGTGACCTCTTCGACCTCGGCCGCCGCAACTTCCTCCTAGAAACGTCGCCAAAGGCAAGGGAGAAAAAAAAGCAAAACAAAAATAAAGTTATCTTTCCCATAAGCAGGGATCCACAAAACGGACACTGTATATGTACGTACTACATTTGAAGAAAATACTTAGGAAAATCAAACTTTTCTAGAGCAGCAGCTGATGCCTTCGCGGCGTGGATGAAAGCTTTGGCCTGGGTCAGTCGTGTTCGCTCCCGGTTTGCGTCATCCCCGTCCCTGCAATCGTACCGGCTGCAGGACCTTCAGGCTCCCCCGTTTAACTCGGCCTGCAGAAGGGGTGCTTCCCGGTCTTGGGCTCTCGGTCTGGCCGAACCCAGTCCTCACCTCTGTCCGCATCCAGAGGCCCATTTGTGTTTTACAAATAATTGATTGAAACAAAATTCACAAAACACAAAATTAAAGTGAACAACTCAATGATCTTTAGCACATGTTCCGGTGGGCGAGCAGCACCTCTCTCTGATGGTAACACAGTCCGTCACCCCTGAGGAAAGCCCCACGACCGTCAAGCAACTCCTCCCTGTTTCCCTCCCGCTCGCCGCTCTGGAAACCACCGTCCGCATCGCCTTTGGACTTGCCTCTCCTGGATACTTTGTATAAGTAGAAACAGACATCATCGTTCTTTCCGTGACCAGCTGTTACCACCTACATAGCGACCTGGAGCTTACCATGCATCAGTGCGTCTGTAATTTCTAAAGTTTCTTTTCAGTCACTGGTCGTCGTCTTCCGGGCTATGGCTTTAGAAGCAGAAGAAGTGGACTCCGGCCATGTGATCTCCCTCCTGCCCCGCCTCCCCCCGACCGCAGACCCGGCGGCCGCCTGCTCCGGGCTCCAGGAAAAGGCCAGGGCACACGCTGTTTCTGTTCATCTGGCGAAGTTGCAAATGCGTCCTTTCACGGACCAGTATGTGGGATGGGGGCCCGCGCTGGAGGCCGAGGGAGGAAGGAGCCGTCTCCCAGCAAGCCGGCTGTCAGTCTGGGGGTGCAGCTGGGGATTACAGCGCTTGAAGTGGCCCCTCTCACCTTGCTGCCCTCCCTGCGGCCTAGCTCACCCTTGCCCGCTGTGACGGCTCCATAGAAAGCAATTTAAAGCAGCCCCTCGATCCGCTCAGGGTTCCGGAGGCCGGAAGTCCTAAAGCGAGGTGTCACAGGACTGAAGTTCCACTGAAGGCTGCAGGGAAGGACCGCTCAGGCCGGTCTCCTCTCGCTGGTAGCTCAGCACCCCTTAGCCTGCAGATGGACCCCTTCTTCTGCTGTCTGCATGTGGCCTTCCCTCTGTGCCTGGCCATCTCTGTGTCTAAATGGCCCCTTTTGAGAAGGACACCAGTCATTGCATTAGGGCCCACCCACCCTAATGACTTCGTGTTATATGCAATGGCATAGACCCTATTTCCAAGTGAGTTTGCATGCACAGGTACTGGGAATTAGAACTTGGCGGGGAGGACACAATTTAATTCGTAACACCCACTGCCTGGCTGTTGGGGCCTTTGGGGGAAGGAAGACAGGGACAGGTACGATCTGCTGAAGGAGGGGTGATCTCTGAGAGCTGCACCCAGGAGAGATGCGCAGCCAGGGAAACGGCTCCCGCCACTTCTCTCCCCTCAAAAACTGTTTCATCCCGTGAAAACAACATGCTCTTAAGCTTTGGGAGCTCTGCATGTGTGGGGACTCATATTTACCCAATCCCGATATAGGAGTGCTCCTCTGACCTCTTTGTACAAAGCCCAGGGGTTAGGGGGGCAGGGGTGGGGTCCCCGTGTGGGCAACACTTCACGGCTGTGGGTAGACAACGTGCTCAGGGAAGGAGGGATGGCCGGGAAGGGTCAGAGCCACACGCACGCCCGCTGACGGATCCCCAGAAGCCAGCATCCACCATTTGGCCATGCCGGGTTCTGCTGACCAGCGCCTTGCAAGTCAGAGGTGACCTTTAATCAGTGGAAATAGTGGACTGCGAGTCTGACCAAGTTAGAAATGAGCTCTCATCGATGAAATTAGCTGTGTCAAGAGGCAGATTAGCTAAAGCATTTCAGAGATGTTCCCCATCCTGCATATCCAGGGCTTCGGAATCTAGAAGACTCTTTTGTTTGTTTGTTTGTTTCATCAAACTTTTGTTTTGGGGAGGAATTTTTTTTATTTAAACTCATTTAGCCAGCATACAGTGCACCATTAGTTTCAGATGTAGAGTTCAAGAATGTACCAGTTGCCCAGAACACCCAGTGTTCATGGTATCACGTGCTCTCCTTCATGCCCATCCCCCCACCTCCCTGAACTTACAGCTTGACTGATGGGAGGCTCGACTCCTAACCATCTTCTCTCCAGCCTTGAATTGGGTTTCTGGTTGTTTGATAGAGTGAAGGGCTTGGGATTTCCCAGAGAGACAGAACCAGTAGGATCTCTCTGTCCACCTGTACATCGACGGACCATCTCTCTCGTTTACATGTCATTGAGACGGAGAGAGAGACAGAGATGATTTGAGGCAGTGGCTCCCACAGCTGATGAGCGGGAAGTGTGCTGGGCAGGCCAGCAGGCTGGAGGCTCAGGAGGCACTGCTGTCTTGGGCCTGAAGCCTGAAGGCTGGAAGCTCAGGCAGGCTGCTGTGTTGCCATCTTGGGGAGAATTGCTTCTCCTTTGGGAAACCGCAGTCCTTGCTCTTAAGTTCTTCCACTGATTGAGTGAGGCCCACCCACTTTCTAGAAGGTTCTCTCTTTTACTCCAACTCTACTGATTTGAAAGTTAATCACATCTAAAAAAGAAGGAAAGAAAGAAAAAAAAAAAGAAAGAAAGGAAAGTTAATCACATCTTAAAAATAAATAAATGAATAAATGAAAATAAGTAAATAAATAAATAAATGTTAATCACATCTTAAAACTCACCCTCCCAGCATCTGGTCTGGCATGTAACTGCACAACAGGGCACTCAATCTGGCCATGTTGATCTGTAAAACTCATCCTCCCAGAGGTCATATTTTCTTTTCCACTCGGGACGGCCCCGGTGCGCACAGACTATCTTGGTGTAACTGCAAATAGCACTGAACCTTCTCTGAAACTGCTACAGCCCCAAACACAGACTCGTCCCACTTCAAGAGAAGTGGCTGGGACTCCATCAAGCCTACTGAACAGGTTGTAGGGACTTGTGTACCTGCTTGGTCATAAAGATGTACTTAATGGGTTTCATAGGTGTAGCCTAATTGGGTCTAATATTTGCTTTCATTATAATCACATTATGAGGTTAGGAGAATTAGACAGTTAACCTTCACCCTCCTAAAGCTTTCTACAGCTGTAGTTAGCTACCAAAGGAACCTATGTGTGTGCATGATTCACTCAGCTTAGGTTGCTCGCAAGCTAAGGTCTTCATTCTGAGAAGTCCCAGCCACTGTTGCTCTTTCATTGGTGGAACCTGGGGTTGCTGGACCTTTAGCTGGCCTGGGCTGATGTCATGTGTCACGTGGTGCAGCCTCCAAGTCAGTTGCTGGGGAGATGGCAGTGGCTGGTGCGGGCAGTGCTGTGGAAGGGCGCTTTCCTTCTGAAACTAGTCGCATTCCCTGGTTCTCTTCAGTTCCAGTCCCTTCATGGGACGTCTTTGCCTTCATCAGTGTTTCTCAAAGTGAGATTTCTAAGCTCTCTGAATCAAGATACACTGGGGACTTGCTGAAAATGCCCTAACTCATATCTGACCGATCAGGATGGGGCGGGCAACTCGCCTTCAGGATGACTCATCAACCCAGCTTCCTGGGTCCACGTCCTTATGCAGCAGCCCCCCCACCCTGGCACGAAGGTGTGGCCAACAGAAGGTGCGGTAGTGATAGCATGTCACTTCTGAAGGGCCACTGGCTCTACCTTGTCCTCTTGGATCCCTCATTCTGTGGAAAGCCAGTGGCCACGTCTGCAGGACCCTCAGGCAACCCTGCAGAGAAGCCGCCCCGCCCCATGGCCAGGTAAGGAGCCACCTTGGGAGCAGATCTCCCAGTCTTGATCAAACCTCCAGACAAGGCAGCCCCAGTGGATAGACGGACTCCAGCTTATGAGAAACCTGGGCCAGAACTATGTAGCTATCCCCAGAAGCTGTACAATAATAAACGTCTGTTGTTTCAAGCTCTCCAATTTGAGGTTGGTTTGTCATACAGGAGTCAGAAGCTATGGGAGGGGAAGTCGGTGTTCTTGTCAGCAGGTGAGTCTCATGCACCCCGAGAGGTGAGCCCTCATCGTGGGTCAACATGTAGGCTCCAGGGACGGGCATGAGACGCCCTCTGTGGACTCCCGTATATCAGTGCTGCTGACACCTGGATCCCATGAGAGCCTCACACCCAAGGCTGTTGGGAATGTGTAGACCCTATTCTCCACTCATAACAGGTCAATCAGCATGTCACTCCCTGTCCCAACACCACCAGTGGTTCCCATCTCATTCATCCCCACTTTGTAGTCCCATCTGTGGTGGACAAGACCCCACATGGTCCCTCCTGGGCCCCCATGACCTCACTTCCCACCAGCCTGGCTTTCCTTCCTCCTCCTCTCTCTCCCCTCCCCCCTGCCCTACCCCCTCTAACTCCCACACACCCCTGACCCAGTTGCATTCACTTGCCTGTTTATTGTCTGTCTCCCACTAGCATGTCAGCATCAGAAAGGTGAGAACCCCCTGTCAGGCTCGCTGCTGTCTTCCCGACTTCTAGAAATGCACCTGACACTTAGTTGTGCCTCAGCCACTGTTTATTGAATAAATGGAAAAAATGCAAGCCTGGCAAATCCACCTTTCACAGCTAAGCTCGAGGGTCTACCATTTCCAGCCTATTTTTTGTCAGTGAATTTCCCAGTCTGTGTCATTTTCACAGGCGGATTAATTAAAATTGGAACCATGATAACATATAATTATGTTTCAATTAAAATACTTAAAATTAAGACTCAGCTTAGGGCTCCCCTCTTCATGACAGTTTATACCTTGCGCTTAGGTGCTCTCCTGTGGGTCTGATCCCTCCCAGCCCTGGGGATGTCTCAGGGACTTAGTCACACTGCGCCTTCCCCCACACACTGTAAGCCTTTTTGGGGCAGGCAAGCATCTCCGTTCTCCAGCACTGGGGTCACCGAACATTGGCCCACGGGTGGTGTTCATCAGAGCACATGTGTGTGTCCACACACTGTCTGCTTTCAGGACACAGTGGCAGAGTTGAGCAGTAGCCATGGGAGCCATGTGGGTTGGAAAACTAAAACAATTATCATCTGTTCTTTACATGAAGTTTGCCAATCTCTGGTCTAGCACATGGGAGACATGCAATGATACTGTTTCTTGAAAGGGAGAAATGTGTAACACGAGGGACACTGTCATGAGCTAAGTCAACATCAGTGGGAAAGTGAAAGGGATAGGGTTGAACCATTTGCTGAGTCCCACTGAAACATTCAAAATTATAGGTTCATTTAAAATTACACAAGATAAAGAAATGGATCACATAGAGGGTGTATTGCTCTGTAGAATACGTGTCACAGAGCCCCGGGTTGGAGGTTTCAACATTTTCCATGTAATGCAGTTAATACGTACTGACTCTGTGCCCTAAAAGTTCTAATGGGAATATTAACAATATCTTAGGAAATGCCGAATAAATGATTGGATTGAATGTTGATGTGAAATATATTCCATAACTAATGGATCCTTTCACATTAATCATTTTTTCACTGTTGTATTACTTTAATTTGCCTTTAAAATGGGTGAATAACCTTAGAAGTTTCCAATTAGGAGTGATTTCTATTTGATACTAAGACTAGATGTATGTACTTAATATTCACAGAAATATTAGACTTCCATGGGTCTTAAGAATAAAAGTTGTGCATTTCTGGATCCTAACAGACAGCTGATCAGAGTCAAGACTTCCCAAAGCACAAGGTCTTTTCATTGCATAAAAGGAGACTTTTCCCGTGTGTTCAGAGCAGCTTAGGTGGGGTATAATCATTTATACAGAGTTGAAACTGAACAAGAGCAAATGAATATCAAAGGCAAGGCCATTAAAAATCATTAAAAACCATTAATTATGACCCTTGCCATTCCCAGGGTACTCCAGGCTTGGGAAGCTGAAGGAATTCCCGTGGGCGGTGAAGACTCTGCCAGAGTCTCTCCAGGTGCAGGGCAGAGGAGGTGGTTACCTGGAAGGTGTGTCTAGGTTTTCCTGGGTCTGATGGTCTTAATGAAATCTGACCTTGTGCTGAAAATCCTCCCTTCACTTCCACAACATACCAGATTGGTCTGATGGAAGATAAAACTTCATTTCTCTTACACTGCTTGCACTACAACCCTTGATAAGGCTTCCGGTCAACAGTAGGCTATTGGTAGTTAAGTTTAGATTTTCACTTGTGGGCCAGTGGGACTTGTGGGCCAGTGGGACTCTTTCCATATGTGAACATGTTGCCGCATGAAAATGCACAGAAGAGACTCTTGTGGGTCCTGATCCTGGAAGACTTTTGTGTGGACATGAAAACCTCTACCCTTACTCCTCTTAATAGAAAGATTCTAAAACACTCATTGCTATAACACTTTAAGGTTGGCAAATGATGAAGAGCATAAATGACCGGAACTCTAGGCATGGTTGATTCCATTACAACAATTTGTTTACTTGGTCCTATCTGAGTCTAAGTCACTCAAACTCCTGAATGAAGGATTGCTTATTAGCAACACATGCCGGGTGAATCTGAGCTCCCCGAAAAGACATGTTTATGCATTGTTAAGAGGCGGATGGGGTCACAGAGCAGCTATGGAATGGAAATTAATAATCACGCACCGGGAACCACTGTAGTAAAGGGGAGAAAGCAACGTATTACTCTAGTGTTTCCTGCTCCTGTTTACTCTCTCGCAGACCACTCACATTGCAGCCAGTTCTCCCCCCGTTGGAAACCACTGCACAGTTTGGTGTCAGGCTGAAATGTGTTTTCAAGGTGCTACTGACGAGTGTAATGACAGTCATGTGAATTCATCACCGCATTTGACCCTCACGCCGAACCTTCTCGCATACTTGGACAACTTCTTTTTTTCTTCTTCTCTAAAAATGTAGTTTTGATGTGATACTGGGAGGGAAAATAGAACCTTCAAGCCTAAATTGTAAATGGTCCATTACTGATCACTTAGAAACTGGGAACACTGGGAAGTTTAATGGCTTTTGAATGTTTCCTCATACAGAAAATGGAAATACTGAAGGACCCAGAGGTGACCTGAGTTTACACTGAGTAGACTCACAGGTTCCACAAAAGCATGGTTATTCCTTATCTACTTCTAGATGGCCCCAAACCCTCTATATTGTACCAATTCTCTTCCGTGTTCCATAATGGGGATATATGGGCTTTTGTATTTCCTCAAGTGATTTATACATAGAACCTTGAACAACACAGGGGTTAAGGGTGTCAACCTCTCTGCACAATTGGAAATCTATGTATAACTTTGACTCCCTCAAAACTCAATCACAATAGCCTACTGTTGACCAGAAGCCTTATTAATAACCTGAACAGTCAATTCACACGTTTTGTATGTTATATGCATTATACACTGGGATTCTTACAATAAATCCAGCTGGAGAGAAGAAAACGTTTTTAAGAAAATTATAAGGAAGAGAAAATACATTTACAGTCTTGTACTGTATTTACTAAAAAAGTCTTCTTATAAGTGGAACTGGGTAGTTCAAACCTGTGACCCTCGAGGGTCAACTGGATGTATGGATGGACAATGTTAGTGCTAAAAAAGAATATCTTAAACTTATCCTCAAGTAATTCAGATCCTTTTTACTCAGAGACCCATCTCCGTAGTGCGCTAGCCTTAACAACCTCCATGACTGACAGAACTGCGTCTTGATCAAGCACTAGGTGAGGATTTGATTAGAAGCTCCCCAAGTGAAGGCACCCAGGAGAAACATAAGCTCAATTTCAAACTTTCTGGCTAAATATGTTTTTATATAGAACACATTTTACTAGTTCTGTAAATTGCACTCGTTCTGGTAGTTCTGTCAACCAGTTGAGTGCTGTATGTTGATGAACAGCCAGCACCACCTGAGATGAAGAATCCTGCACACTAAGAAGTCCAGAGCATCACTGAAAGGTGGACGGTAAACAGACTACACACAGCACAGCTTAAATTTGCCTATGTGACTTATTTCCTTGCTGTGTATACACGTGAATTTTGAGCTGATCCTTTTGTGTGTGTAATGCAATGATTCCAGTTCTTCCCAATTTTCCAATCCAGAGAGGACTGTGCCAGTCTGAAAAAGAAAGATTGCCTAGCCCTGACTTACCCTTCTTCCAGTTATTCAGAATTAGGCAATTTTAATAATGGTTGCTAAGATAATGTCAATTGCAATAAAGAAAGTCTTCCAAAATTGGATATCGAACACTTCTCTTGATATAATTGCCTGGTAACTCCAAAATACTTAATAAAGTAGAGTTTTAAAGTATAGAAACAGCCTTTAGTGTAGTTAGGTAATGTATTTCATCAATAAGTAAGTGCTTTTATGAGCGGTTATTTATTTCATCACCTAGACTATCTCTGTGATACATGAGGGGTGTGTGTGTGTGTGTGTGTGTGTGTGTGTCCCCTCTCATGGAGACAAAGAAACTACAAAGAAATTAATCTGTGTAGGCCTAATGAATGTATCTGCTTTTAACGGAAGGGCATACATCAGAACATGCATCTTACACAGCCCCTATGCACGGAGCAGGTATTCAGATCTCCAAAGTCCATAAGGTCAGGAATGGCCCTATCTATTTGGGAAAGTTATATTTAATGCTCTTACTTAGAGCACAGTAGCTTTTAGCTATCCATGCCAGGCAGGGTCAGAGAAGGCACAGTAGGAGTAGGTCAGATGTAGGAAGCTAGAAGATGGATGGCAGAATGCCCAAACCAGGTGGTAGGGTAGACTGGATCTATATCAGGCCAAAAAGGTTTGCCGGGTCCCCGACTGGGCAGGGGGGCTGTGGCAAACGAAAGCAGAGACAGGCATCTCATATAAGGGGCTACCTTCAGTTGGTCCAGGAGAATCACTTTTAGGGATGTTTTTTGATGATATTGTCCTGCCCATGAGCATGACCCTCAGTCCTGGAAGCACAGTAGGGAGGGGGCTACAGAGCTGGTAGATGGGGGCAATGATTATTCAGTAAGATAACCCAGCTGTCCAGCAAAGTGTGAGAGTGTGTGTATGTTTTAAAATGAGTTATTCATGTACCCGTAATGACTCTAAGTATGGAAAGGAAGCTCTGTTTGGTAATATTTATACATTTTCATTAATAAGTTTGAAATACAACACAGACTTGCATAGAAAAAGAAACCACTAGTTTGACATTAAGTTCATAAATTTCCTCATTTGATGTGTAGGAAGTAAGTCACTTTTTCTAGATATGGCAACATAAGCCCAGATGTCCAACATCTCTCTCTCAAAAACCAACAGTGATAATCAAAGGAAGCTAAAAATAGATTCAGTGCAGGAATCCAGGAAAGGGTATCATTAGAATGCCAGAAGGTTTAATGAATTTCTTGGATATAGAGTACAGATGGGACTAGATTAAAAGAAGTCATGAGGCCTCACACTTCCCCTCATCCAACATGCTCCTGCTTCTTGGCAGAACTCCCAATACTCTGAAATAAGTGGTAGAACTGTGAGAAAAAGAAGAACCCCTGTCTGTGGACCCCACATCTTGTTTTTGGGACAGACCAGTAGTATTCAGAAATAGCTATGCCAGAAGTTCCTAGAGAGAGAGAGAGGAGTAACCTCAGCAAAACTGGGCTTCTCCAGGCTGGCTGGACATTTCTCCTAAGAAGTTAAGGTCTTGTCAGACCGGAGAATCCCAGCAGGGATTCTCCTCCTTTGTAAAACAAACAAATGAGCAAACCCATGTGTGTGTACATACACACACACATACATATATATTATATGCATAGGGCTCAAATAGAGGAAGAAAATATTTTGGAAAAAATACTAAAGGGAGTACAAGTTATGTGCATTCAGTCCCTATCTCTCTCTTTTTTGTTTTTGTTTTGGTGCTCCCACTGATCGTGAAGAAAATATAAACTTTGAACTAAGAGATTAATGATGAGAGATGAAAGCATGAGGGATTCTGGTGGGGTTCAGGAGAGGAGAGAGGAAATAATAAATGCCTCGGGATGATTAAAAGGGTATAAGGAGCAGGAAGGCTCGGAATCTGTACCAAGCACTGACGGAGGCTTTCCAAAGAATAAGTCAAGTAATGTTTCCCAGAAGCAGAAGAAGAGCACAAGGAGACAGATGTCATCAAAGAGGAAAAGAGGGAAAAGTGGAGATTCAGCTACAAACATTGGTTTCCTGAAAAAGAAGCCACCTCAAGAGGGTCCACTTTCTTTCTCTTGACATTTCTGACCCCTTCATTTTGTCCTGAAGACCTGTTTCCACCTAGTATTATTTCCCTTCAACCTGAAGAACTTAATTAAGCATTTCTTGTACTGAAGGGTGCCTGATGATGCATTTCCTTCATTTTCTTTGATCTGAAAATACCTCTGTGACTCCTCTTTCTGGAAGACTTTTTGCTGAATGCAGAAGTCTGGGGTGACATACATTTTTTAAAAAAGATTTTATTGATTTACTTGACAGACAGAGGTCACAAGCAGGCAGAGAGGCAGGCAGAGAGAGAGGGGGAAGCAGGCTCCGTGCTGAGCAGAGAGCCCGATGCGGGGCTCGATCCCAGGACCCTGAGATCATGACCTGAGCCGAAGGCAGAGGCTTAACCCACTGAGCCACCCAGGCGCCCCGGTGACCTACATTTTTCACAGGCACTGCTGCACTATCTTTGGGCCTCCGATGTTTTGAATTAGAAGTCAGTTGGATGTGAACCATCGGTCCTTCATATGCAAAGTGTCGTTTTTCTCAGGCTGCTCTAAAGATTTCTGTTCACCTTTGGTTTACATCCGTTTGTCCATAATGTACCTGGGTATACTCTCCTTTGTATTTATTTGGCTGGGGTCCACTGACATCCACTGAGATTCATAAATCTATGAACTCAGGTGTTTCATCAAATTTGGGAGGAGTGTGGTCATTGTTTTCTAAAATATTTTTTTCCCTTAGTTTCTTCCTGCTCCTTTTTGGACTCCAATCATCTCCATGTTAGATCTTACTATATCGTACACCTTCAATTCCCCCAAGATTGTTTTTCTTTCTCTTCTTCAGACGGTATAATTTCTATTGATTTAAAAAAAACCCACAAATTCAGTGAGTTTTCCATCATCTTTCTCCTATTATGTAGCCCATTCAGTGATTTTTAACATTCAGATATTGCCATTTTTAGTTTTATACTTTTAGTGGTTTTTTTATTGTGTTGTTGTTTGTGTTTCTCCGCTGGCATCTGTTGCGCCGGCGTACTTCCCTTTCCGACCTTGAGCAGGAGTAGCAGCTGTTTTAAAATCCCATTTGCTAATTGTGACATCTGAATAATGGAGTTACTCCTCACTGATTGCCTTTTCTCCAGAGAACGTGTCATGTTTTTCTACTTCTTCAGCCTGGATATTGTGAAGAATTTGTTGTAGAAGTTCTAGAGTTTTTTATGTGCCTCAGAAGACATTTGCTTTATTTTTTAAGCATGCAATTAACTTGGCAGAAGTCAAAATGCAAGTTACTTCTCCACTGAGATGAGCCACAGGTCAAGATCAGCATAATTCCTTCAGCCTTAGCTGGGCAGCTTGAATTAGACTCTGCTTATGTACAGTTAATGGATCAGCCAGATATTTGGCAAAAAACATGGATTTTGGCTCCCTCAGCTCTCTTTTTATAGTGCAGCATGAAATAGAAATAGAGACAGTGCAGAACACATTTTATTTATGACTTTCTCAGGAAAGCTTTTGTAATGTTTAGGAATTATCAAACAATTCCTGTTTTTGAGGATTTTTAATTTGAATTGGGGTGAAGTTAATTAGAGGTCTTTTCTACATCTTTGAAGATAATTATATGATACCTCTCCTCATTTCTATTTGATGACTTTCCTAATATTGACCTGCTCTTACATTTTTGGAATTTCCTCGATAGACAGTGATATCTTGGTTAACATGTATTTTACACTTGGCTAAGTATATTTTTAAGGATTTTTAAAAGAGTTTATGGTTTCTAGATCAGTTTTAAGTCCATGGTAAAACTGAGAGGAAGACACAGATTTCCCATATATTCCCTGTCCCAGCACATGCCCCCACTATCACTCCACCACCAGAGTAATACCTTTATTTCATTTACTGCAACTGAACACCCTATACCGACACACCATAAACGTCCAGAGTCCGCAGATTGCCTTGGTGCTCACTCGCTGCTGGGCAGCCCGGAGGTCTGAATAAGTGCACAGCGACGCGTATCTTCCATTTCAGTGTTGCACTGAGAGGTTTCACCATCCTAAAGATCTCTGTGTATTCAAACCGCCCTCTTTGGAGACCATTCTTGTTTCATTCTCTGTAGCTTTGCGTATTCTAGAATGTCAAATAGTTGGAATCACATCGTACGCAGCATTTTCAGATTGGCTTCGTTCACTCAGAAACCTACATTTAAGGTCCCTCCATGTCTTCGCATGGCTCTAC
>RCUC01055223.1:0-10066 GCA_003697995.1 Taxidea taxus jeffersonii | reverse complement strand
CGGAGCAGCGAGCCCCATTTGGGGCTCAATCCCAGGATTCTGACCTGAGCTGAAGGCACACACTCTACAGACTGAGCACCCAGGTGCCCCCTCACTCAAGCACGTTCCTAATCAACCAACAGCCTCCAGAACTTTTGTGCCTCCACATCTTTGCTTATGTCGTTTGTTTTGACTAGAACAGCTCATCCTTCCACCACCCAGCCATTTTCATCTACTCACTCCTTGGCATTCTGATGAAATGTCTCACTTCCTGGAAGTGCCTGACTCTCCCATTCACTTCTCTCCTTCTGCTCTGAGCACCAGAATGGTTTCCTCCTTTAGGTTCCTAAACCACTGTCTGATGGCATTCACCACACTGAACTCTAGTAATGTGTCAGGTGCCTGGGTAAGAGAACTGGCTCCGTGAGGCCAGGATCAGCCCCCAGTCCATCTGCCCCCCACGAGCGCCTCATATATAACCTGCAGGGAATAACTACTAAAATTTGAGAAAAGAAAGTAAGAAAGGAAAGGGAAGTCATGCAATGCGCTCCTGCTAAAGGAGGTAGAAAGCTGTTCCAGGAAGCTTCTGCTCCTTTTGTGCAAACAAAGAGGAGGAAGCTAACGTTTACGGAGCCCTCTGCTGTACACATACACACCCTTCAGTGCTTAATCACTTGAATCCTCACGGCAGTCCATGTGAGTCGAAGGTAATGTATCTGTTTTAGAAAGATGCAAACTTAAATTCTAAGTAGTTAAGAGCCCTGTACATGGTGGGATTTGAAGGCACATCCATTCTGACTAAACGGACTGGGCTGTTTTCTGTTTCGCCATAGTGCAAAAGAGAACGTCCGGAGGTTGCCTTCCTGAACTGATGTGCATGGAAGTTTAGATCTTGATGTCAGAGAGTCCATTTCAGTTACTCCAAGGTTATAATAGCCTAGAACATGAGTCCAGGAACTCCCTGTATGAAATACAAGGTTCAAGAGGGAGAATAGTGAGAAAGTCAAGTTGGATCTTTCCTTCTGCAGTAATTTCTAAAACAGACTCCAAGCAAGTGTTTACCACTGCTAGTGTTCACTTCCCTCACGTGTTTCCCTGAAGTTAGGGCATTCCTTCCAGTTTGCCCTAATTCTTTAATAACATTCATGGAGTTAGATCAGTCTGTATAATATGTATAGATGATTTCTGCATAGTGTTCTAATATCCTTTTTAAAAAAGCTACTATATGATTGTCATTAACAACTACCAACAGCAGTAAAAAAATAACAAACTAAAGAGACTAGTATTACAGTAAAACCACAAGAAATAAATTACAGCTGCTTTTTTTAAACCTTAAAATGTCCATCAAATGTTGAACTTTCTAATTCCTTGCTTCCACCTGAAAATCTTAATATACTAGCAGTTAAGAGACTTGGATTATGCTCTCTGCTTCATCTGTCCCCAGATGAAGGTCTTTACCACCACCTAAGCCTAGATTTGTTCATTTGAATATAGAGGGCCTAGACAAGCTGATCTCTAAACACTATTTTTTTTTAAGATTTTATTTATTTATTTGTCAGAGAGAGATCACAAGTAGGCAGAGAGGGAGGCAGAGAGAGAAGAGGAAGCAGGCTCCCCGCTGAGCAGAGAGCCTGATGCGGGGCTCGATCCCAGGACCATGGGATCATGACCTGAGCCCAAGGCAGAGGCTTTAACCCACTGAGCCACCCAGGCGCCCCTCTAAACACTATTTTTATTCTAATATTCTGTAATCCCATAATAAAATGTGAAATTACTGCTCTATGAATTTCTGAAAGTTTATTTTTCAAATTCTCTCAGTGAACATACATTACTTAGGTAATCAAAAAAAAATTATTAAAACTGAATAGTGAACCATCGTACACATTTGCACAAATGTCTTCCCTGTCACAGAGCCAAGGAACAGTACCCAGAAGTCAGACGAGAGGACATACATTTCACCTATACTATGAGTTTGCATGGCTCACAAATACACCACCTTATAAAGCTCTCTAAGTCATAACCTCTTTTTCAAACACGAATAACACAAGCCACATCCCTGCAATTTCTCTTTGAAATACTATGTTGCTATAAATGGCAAAGGTATATACTTTTAGGTAGTTGGTCATTAGGTCTGACCAAAGGAGCCATGACAAACGCTGTGGGGGAAAAAGAATCAATGTATGTGCAAGAACAAAATACAGATTCAGAATAAGTGCAGGAAAAAAATTCACTACGAAACACTGGATCAACAGACTAAATATTAGAGAGAAGGTGGCAGAATGGTAAAAAATTTCCAGATTGCAATTCAAGCAACTTCACTAAGCAAGGGGTTGGAGAAGGGACACAATACAATATAACATCAAATAAAGAAGAATGTCACTGTATTTGATAAACCCAAGTATTTCATGGGCTTGGGACTCCCAGGCTGCTGGGGCTACTAGAAGCACAGCATACTTCGTTATCAAATTCCCTGCTGCCACTACCAGCTGGGTACTACAGGTAAGAAGATTTCAGGACAAAGTATTCAGTCCCTTCCAAGACACTAGACAATTATGCTGGCATGGCAACATGGTGTATTTCTGATACTGCATGGTAGTAACCTGCCAGGGTTCGGTTCAAATGAATTAGCAAAATTCTCACATTCTTTCATTTTGGCAATAGAATATTCACAGTCTCTCAATATTAAATAATTCAACAAACATGACTTTAACAGAAGAAAAACTAAGTCCAAGGTCAGGGTAAGCCTATGATTAACAGGTGGAATGAGATACAAAGAATTATATGAAATTATATAGTAACAATGTGCATAGAGTTCTGCTTAGTTGGCACTAAATATATGTTTACTGATTTTCATTGTGTATAAATATCTTAAAGTCAAAGGCTATGAAGATCAGAAAAGAAAGCAATTATTTCTAGCCAGGAAAAAAAAATGGATATGGCTTGACGTCATCGTATAAATTAATTAGGGACTTAAATTGGCTTCACAAAATATACTCTACACAATATTTCCTCAGAAGTTTATCAATATTGGTATAATTCTGAATAAAATGTTTATATTCATGAACATTTGTTAGCACCTCTCAGGATGAAGAGAACAGGAGTGTGTATCTTTCCTTTTTCAAAGAGACTGTATATATCCTTTTGCAGCTAAATACAATTACCAGCCTTTGTTTAAATGCTGATTGGAATAAACCAACTGTAAAAATGACACTTTGGAGATAATGGAAGAAAACTGAAAATAGGTTATCAGAGTATATTCAGGGATTATTATCAATTTGCTAGGTGTAATAATGAATTGTGGGCATATTAGAAATAAATATTGAGATATCTGTGAGAAAAATGCATTATGTAAAAGAATAATGTATGAAAAGACAACATAAAAAGTGTCGGGGGAATAGATAAAACAAGTTGGATAAAATGATGTTAACTTTTGAGGCTATATAACTAGTACAAAGGGGTTTAATATACTCTACTTTTTGTAGAAAGTTAAAAAATGCCCTATACTCTGTATGTGAAGCATAGTCCCGGCCTACTATAAGCACTCAACCAAAGTTAGCAATTACACAGTATTATTGTTGTTGCTGTTGTTATTACTGTTACTAGTGTAAGCATTAGTGTGCTATGGTGAAAAATAAATTTGAGTTGGGGAGCCCTACCTCTGCCATTAACTAGCTAATACGATCTTGAGCAAATATTTTAACCTTTCTGAGTTTTAGAAGGCTAATTTGTAAAATGTGGAACATAAAAATATTTACCCCAAAAGGTAGAACTAAATGAGATTTAAAAAAAAAAAAAGGAAATTGGAAATTATAAAATGTACAAATACTACCATGTTTAACCCTTACTCATAAGAAACTTCTAGTTCAATTGTACACGAAATCAAATACATATCACAAAAACTTTAAAAGAGTGACAAGTACTATAAAATTTCAGGAAAAATCAAGATTATTTCTATTTGGGGAAGACTTAAGAAAGGCTTCACTGAAGAAGAAACATCTGAGCTTTTGAAAACTGGCAGGATTTTCCTTGGCAAAGACAAGGGGAAGCTCTGTATGAAGCAAACAATATGAAAAATGGCAGGGGGGAGGGCGGACAAAAAGGCCAGGTTTACTCTGGGTGGGTAAAAAACTCAAATTTGGAAGAACTAAAATTATAAAAGGAGTTTGGAGCCAGGTCACACTTTGTTTTGTGTGTCTGCCTGTGAAAGAGATTTTATCTGGTAGGCGAGGAGGAGTCACTTATAACTTTAAACAGAAAAATAAAATTAAAAGTTACTTTCTAATGGTGGAACTGAAAAGAATACCTAAAGAATCAGCACTGTAAAAACATGAAGTACATGAAAGTCAGAGACAGAGAAGATATCTTATATGAAAGTGAGCCAGAGCTGAGTTCTCATTTGATAATGAAGACATAACACAATAGAATTTTGTTAAGAGCAAACAATATGAACTGTGGAATCCAAGGAGAGCTTAAGTGTGAAAATTTCACCAGACCGCTATTATTGGTAAAATTGATACAAAGGGCTAGCTCAAAAATGAAGAAAGAAACAAAAACAAAAACAAAGCAAAAAAAGGAAGGAAGGAAGGAAGGAAGACAGGAAGAAAAGAAACAAATCTGGCAAATTATTAATTATATTTATTTAGAAGTCATTGTGAATTATTATGTCTCATTAATACAAATTAAAATTTGATGACTTGCTTTGCAATTTTATCTAACACTATATATAGTTGCTTAGATTTTTATCCCCTAAAATATCGCATATTAGAAAAATAAATCTTATATAAGGGGATATCTGAGCATTTTTAGAACACTATACTGCTGGAAGAGTTCTTACTTCAAATATCTGATAAAATGCAACTGTCTCTCAAAAGTCAAGTGTTCTTACATAAAATTGTAAGTTTATTCTTAGGGAGTTTTTAAACAACAAAAATTATGCACCTGTAGGTTGATTCTATAACCCCAAACATTCACAGTCAATATTTTGTGTACTGAATAGAATACAGCTCCTCTATAAATCAAAAGAAAAGAAAATATGGGAAGAAAAGAGTTGAGACAGAAGAAGCATCACTGAGTCAAAAATAAATAGGCATTTCTCTTTTTCCATCTCAGTAAAGATAAAATAAATAGAAACTCATGCTATGATTAAAAAAAAGAAAAGCCAGCCTGAGGACTCCTAATTGCACGAAAGGCACATGCGATGTTATAATTATAGTCGTGGAAAATAATGCACATAGCAGCACACATAAGTCATTCTACAGTATGCAGCATTAGTCCTAAGAGGCCGTTAGCCATGTGTAAAATCTGGCACCTATCCCTTCTGGCTGACAGGGAGCAATTCTGCTTCTCTTACTGGAGAGAGTTGTTGCACTGTGCCATAAAATCTGACACAAAATTGAAAAGATAAAAAAAAAATCAATTTACTTCACCAAAACAAGATGTGGGCTACTTCATTTTGCAACGATAAGTGATGTTTATGGAACTGTTTGCAGCTTCCCAACAGTTATAAAATCTAGTCTTAATATCAGGTTTCTTCAAAAAGATAATATTATATGGAAAGAAAAGGTGCAATTGGGCTTATAAAGATGATAAACCTTGAGACACTTCAAGATCACCATTTACTCTTGAATTTGCTCATAGCAAAAGCTGCTCCTGGTAACAGAGACATCTCCAAAGGTATAACTTCAACTATGAAAAAGTTTCTTTCCTGGACTTCGGCCAGTTTCTAGTTTGCAAACAGAAGGCAAGGTAGACTGTATGTATCTATAGGAAGTTTGTATTAAGAACATTCATCACACTTTATTGTGGAATTATACCAACCTGCTGCTGGCTTCTCTGCCAATATTGAATCCCCAACGCTATACTTCTGATTTTTTTTTTTTTTGAGTAGTCATCATGTAATGTTTTAGAAAGAGAAAGAAAGGAGCCTGATCAACTGCTAAAAATAGTTTACATAGGTTCAAAATAAATCACGTAGGGGTGCCTGGGTGGCTCAGTCGGTTAAAGGGCTGCTCAGGTCATATCCCAGGGTCCTGGGATGGAGCCCTGCATGAGCTCCTTGCTTAGTGGAGAGTTGGCTTCTCCCACTCCTTCTGCCCCTCTTGCTGCTCATGCGTTCTCTCTCTCTCTCAAATAAATAAATGAAATCTTAAAAAAAAATCAAAGTAAATCATATGATTAAAGTAGGTATTTTCTCACTTGTCACTTTGCATTTGAGTAAAAACACCAGTGACATCACCCCATCAGATTCAGTAGTCCTCATTCTACTTGCCTGCCTTTTTCCTGTATTTGTTATTTTCTTTCATAAGATAGAAATAAGGGGGCAGGTGAGAAGGTGCACAGATTATTGAGAGGTGCTGAAATGCCACTGATAAACGAAGCAAGGCATTTTCAAAGCTGTTGATGAGTTACTATGGCCTGAGTTACTATGGCTGCAAAAGCACACACTCCTGAAAAAGAAATTTAGATGATCAGAACTGAGGCAAGTGCAGGGAAAGAGAACGTGAAACTCCATTCCATCCTTGGCAAAACACATCTCTGTGGGGTTCTTGCTCTGCATTTGCCAACAAATACTGCAGGCGGCTTCACACTGCTTTGTATGTATCAAATGGAAGCAGTCAAGAGTCTAACTTTAATGAACCTGTAGGGCATCATGCAAAGTGAAATAAGCCAGAGAGAGAAAGACAAACACTATGTGGTATCACTTATATGTGGAATTGGGAGAAAAAAAAGTCAAACTCAGAAACAGAGTAGAGAAATGGCTGGGAGTAGGGTAACAGGGAGAGGTAGGTGAAAGGGTACCAAATTTCATCTATAAAATGAAGAGGCTCTGATTCATTCAGCAAACATTTGTTGAATGTCTAATGCATGCTACTCAAAAATAACTAAAGCTTTTCTCAAGGGATTCTCTCTCTGTGTAGTAGAGATGGCAGGTAGATCCGTAAGTCTAAGGCAAGCCAAAAAAAATCAGTAAGTGGGCTGCTATCACAGCTCAGGGAATGGGGCCAAAGCTTCAGGCCTGTGTTCAGGAAGACTTTATTAAAGAAGCATATTATAGAATATTATAGCCAGAGGGACCTTACAAAATACCAATTCCAATCCCATCATTTTACAGATAAGGGGAAAAAGAGAGAGGGAGAAGAAAAAAGAAAAAGCCCACTGAGGAGTAATAACAATGTAGCTAACATCACCTAGAGAATTGAAGAGTCTGGATGAGAAGGTAAGTCTCTGGATTCCCAGCTTTGTGCTTTTCTGATCCTGTCAGTGTATAAACCTACCCAGTTGAATGGGCCACTTAACTATTTACTCTCTTCAGTAGGCTTATTTGTTTCCTTCACTGACAGTTGCAAATTTATAAAATAAGGAATTCAGTGAATGAGAGCACATCGCCACTCTGGGGTTGGAAGGATTTCAAAAGGCAAAGACAAGGAAAGAAGAGAGAGTGCTGGTAAAGGTCAAAGGCTGGGATATGACACTGATAAGAAGATCCGTTTTGAAAGTGTTAAATGTATCTGAGGACAAGAGTTTGAGGGGAGGGATGAGACAGGTTGTAAACACAGTGGGATTAGACAATGGAGGACATCAAAAGGCAGGAAGACATCAAACAGCCTAAGAGTTAGTCTTGTCCACGAGATAATTCAATGAACACATGAGCAGAATTTATTTAGTACATCTGTACGTTCCTTCAACACTGGTACTATAACATGACACTGATGGTCTTAGAGTTTTCTAAAGAATGAACAAAATATCCTTCTGATATGAAAAAGCCAGTTAAATGTGGCCCAAGTTATACTGAATACAAACTCCCTCTGTCAATTTTTCTTTCTTCAAAGCGGAGGTGACAGAACAAGGACAAAAGAAGGCAAGACACTATGATCTGCTGATGAAAGGTGCAGTCTGTGCCAGCAGTGACTGAGAGGCATTTGTGGGGCCCCATGCCTCCAGTGTTGCTCCTCCTGAGAATCCTCAACCTGCCAGCTCTACCCACTGGCTGCAGAGCCAATCTGAGGCAAGCCTGAAAATCAGTGGGATCTCCTATGCTCATCAGGTGCTCGGGTCCAGGCATGGATCTGCAGAGTGGTAGCTGCTCTTCACTCTGCCTCACTGCCTAGTGCTTTGTCCTGCTGCCTTATTCTCTTCTTTGGGACTGGAAATAGACTAGAGATAGCACACCGGATTTCCCATCAACATCTGTACAGCGCTCTAGAGTAATTTCAAAGCACACTGCCCCTTTTCCATTTATCATGAAGTAGAAGCAAACCACTGTTCCATCTCACTCTCATCCTGCATAGCTCTCCTCAGTCCTCAGAGTCACACGGCTCTTAGCTGATGTGTGCTGTTTTTATGTCCAGGTTAGATATCAAGGAACCGAGCCTTGTAAGATAAGCAATTTGCCCACAGTCACAGCGAGCCAGGAAAGGGTTCCTACTGCACCTCTAGCCAACTAACATCCAAACCTGTGCATTCAATCAGTAAGCCATTCAATTGGCCCATTAAAAAAAAAAATCAACATTTTAAATTGCAAGTTTAAAGGACTAAATATATAAAGAATATATATTTTTTATAACTTTAAAAAAAATGAAAAATTAGGACCAAACACCTTCTGAAAGTTTATTGAGTCTGATAATTCAACTGGGGAGCATTATCAGAAAATAATGATATCTATCTATCTAACTATATATAGATATATAAATAGAAAATGTCCATCCTCCATAAACACATGCTGAGTATCTACTATGTAGCAGACACTGTTCTAGGAACTGAGGATACAGAGATAAGCAAGAGAACTATGGTCCCTGCCCTTTAGGATCACATAGGTAAATTGGAAAGACAATCATTCTATATGTAAACAGAGTAACATGACTACTGTGATAGTGTGATGGCAGGGAAATAGAAGGGTGTAAAAGTAGAGGAAATCTAACTTGGCTAGGAACAAGGGAAGACCCCTTAGGAGTTAGGGGAAGAGGGTAGAGAAGGGGACTGGGAGTGCTCTGTATAGAGAAGAGCATGCACCAAGGACCAGGGCAGAGATAAGAAACTGAAGGAAGTTCACAGTGGCTCAAGCTACCACTGAGTGAGACAAAGGAGGGAGGGAGCCAAGCCTTAGGCCTAGAAAGGTGGGCAGAGGCCAAATCCTGCAGGACACCATTAGCCATTCTGAAGACTATACCTAAGAGCAACAGGAAGCCAATTTAAGCAAAAAAGAGAGACTTAGACAGATTTTAGTTCGATAAGTTATCACCTGGCTGCAGAGTAAAGGGTAGATCAGAGTGGGAGCTATACTGGCAAAGCACTGCTGTAGTCCAGGTGACAGGTGATGGCCAGCTGGGCTAGGGTGACAGATGTGCGAAAGAAGAGTCGATATTTGTGAGGCAGAATGGACAGAACTCGATGGGTGACTAAATGGTGATTTCAGCTGTGAGATAATTCTAAATTATCAGAATTAATAATTTAGTTCTTTAGTGCTTAATTAAAGCAGTCATTTAGTAGGAAACAAAGAATCACCTCTAAAAACCTATCCTAACAAGGAGAAGAAACTTACCGCTTTTGAGCTCATTATCATTTATACATTAGTACCTGAGTTCCAGCCACACGTAACTCACCTGGTTACCAACCAATAATAGGTGCTCTCCGAGAAGAAAGTCTTTCAGCATGTCTTCCATCACTACCATGTGCTAGAAAAAAAGAACTAGAAGTTAATTGTGTTTTGTATAATTAGGATGGAATAATAAGAGTTAACAACAAAGATATCGTCGTGCTAAGTAAAGCATCTACAGTTTCAGTTCAAGATGGCAGTGTGAGATCCTGAACTCACCTCCTCCCATGGGCACGCAGATTGTACAGCAACATATGAAATCATTTAATTAAACACGCATCTTGGGGCCTAGCTATAACCCTTTCTAGAGGATGTGTGCTCACGCTCTATGATACTCCAAAGCACTAGCGTATTCTAGAGGGGAGATTTACATGCATCTGGTGTCCTGGTTTGTATGTCTGGTGCCCTGGTTTCTGCAGCTGTCACCCCACAGATACTCCTTAATCACATGGTGGCTGGTGGGGGGGGTGTCTTGTATTTCTATGTCTATGGGAC
>RCUC01055201.1:0-10787 GCA_003697995.1 Taxidea taxus jeffersonii | reverse complement strand
GAATGTGTCCATGATGTGATGCTCACAGAGACAAGTTTATAGACAGGTATAGGAGAATATTCCTGTTCAGACAAATGTGCAGAAAAACCTGGGAGGTTCAGGAAAGCAGGCAGACTTTGGATGACATCAGGCACGCACAAGGAGGGGGATGGAGGAGGGAGAGGGGGCTCATGGCTCATTTAGGAAGCAGACCTTTCTGCCTAATGGCTGGGCCTTCCCTTGGGAGCCCAGCCCCAGAATCAGCTCAAATGCAGAGCCTAGTGACCTTTGGACCCTCATAAGCCAGCCTGTGCTGGGCAGACTCCCAGGGCCCGGCAGGAAGGGCAGGGAGCCTTCCAAGGGCATAGCTCCAGGGTCACCCTGTGGCCTCTGGGCTGCAGCTGGGGCACTCAGGGAGTGTTCCCCAGGCTGGACCACGGGCTCCCTAGCCTCCATGCTGCTCCTTCCCTGTGCAGCCACCCTCTGGAAGGGAGCAGCCTCAGTGCAGGCCCAGGCTCTGGGCGGGGGAGGTTCCAGGCGCAGCCGCCCACCTTGAGCATTCAGGCTCAGCCAGCAGCCCACACAGGGCCACGTTGACAGGTGCCGCGGACAGGTCTCTGCTGTGGACAGGTGTGTCCACCCTGATTAGTGTCTGTGTCACCAGCCCAGTATGTTTTGGGCCCTGCCTGCGCCAGCCTGTCACTTGCCTGGGCATTGGAGACATGGAGATTCTATAATGGGAAGGTAGTTGTCAGGCTACCTTATACCCCAATGCCCGGATCTCCTGTCAAGGATTGTAGTGGAGACTTGGTTTGCAAGGAGATCGGCCCCATTCTCTGGCGGCTGTGGTGCGTCTTCCTGGGGTCTCGGTTCAGTGGGGGGGGAGGCTGGAGGGAGGATTTAGGTACCAGAGAAGCAGCCCCATGGGCGCCTGGGCTTCCACAGCCTCAAGGGTCAGGGCTACAGCAGGGCAGCACCCACGGGCCTGGGGTCAGGCTGCAGGAGTTCAGAACCCAGCATTCCCCTCCTCCGTGCCTCAGCTTGTAAGTTTGTGGGATCTTTTTATTTCTTTATCTGAGTGTGAAGTACGCAAGTGTTTTCAGTTATGAAGATTTTATCTGTGTGAGCTACACTTTGATAAAAATGTGTATTTAGAGAAAAAATGAAAATACACTGACAGTGGGAGCTTAAGTCCCTGCTGGTGTGAGGCTCGTGTGACAGCCCATTTCTTGCTCTGGGGTTCCATTTTCACAACTGTCAAGTGTAGAAGGCCACACAGATTCTGCTGTGATTCTGACACAGGACACCCCATTTACCCTAGTACCTCTGACGTGGGAGCTACCAGTGCACGCCCTTCCAGGAGCCTGGGGAGAGCAGGGCCAACCCAAACAGCACCCCACCTGGGTAGAGGGCTGCCCTGTGAGGTGAGGTGGGCTGGCAGATGTAAGGAGCCTCTGGGCTCTGGCCTGCAGGTGTTAAAATCCAAAGGTAGTTCGCAATTGCCAAGCATCAGGCCTGGAGAACAGAGAGGACTGGTTTCCCCTGCACCCTGATTAGAAGTCTCTTCTCTGCATTATTAGCCACTCCTTCGGTTTTCCTTATTTTGTGCATAACAAGAGGGTGCCTCAGAACCAGAGCTCTTGCCAGGGCTCCCTCAGAGGGCTGGGACCATCTCAGGCTCCCGTGCACCGACACAGCAGCATTCCCACCCTGTGTCCATTTGCATCTGGCCAACAAGATCCCTGTCCACAGGCATCTTCACCATGACCTTGACCTCAGGGCCCCATGGCCCTCAGCAGCCTGACTTAGTCCCCATGACTCATGGAGCACACAGACTCCCACTTCCTTTGGTTTATCTAAAGTCAGCCCATCTGTTGGGTTGATCTCATTTTCCACTTGGAGGGAGTAGGGCAGAGGGCCCCCAAGTGAGCCCTCTACTGCTGGGGGTGGGGTGGGGTGGGGTGGGGTGGCGTGGGAGGGCCAGTTTGGGGTGAGGCCGTAACCTTCACCCAGGAGCACCAGGGGCATCTGTGCCTCTGGTTCCCATTTCCAGTCAGATCTCTCCTTGTAGCTGAGAAGGAGCCTCTGACCTCTGGTGCAGGAAATCTCTTAATATTAGAGAAGTACTCAGACAACCCGTATCTGGCTGTGCTCTACAGACTCAAATTCTGTCCTCTTGCTCACCTTGCAGATGTCCCAGTGCCGGGCAGGCCCAGGGCCTGTGGGTGAGGACAGCCTGCTCTCCCAGGGTGAGGAGGTAAGCCGTTCAGCATCACGGAGGCCGCCCTGGTGTCGGCCACAGTCCCCGGCATCCCACACTGGTGCCGTCACGGGTTCATTCCCTTTCCCGGCTCGTCCTTCACGCTAATGGCCTTCTTGAGGTGTAGTTCATGTAGCACACAAGTCACCACTTTGGTTTCCCTGCGCTCATACACGCACGCAAGCATCACCACGCTTCATTGTGGGCCATTTTCACCCCAGAGAGACACCTGTACGCCTTCGCTCCCCCCATAATGATGATCACAGTGAGGCTGGCTGGTCCAGTGGGAGCCACCGCTGGTGTGGCTCCTGGTGCTGCAGGCTCCCACTCACCATTGCTGGGGCCCCGGCTTAGCGGCGGGGTTCTCCCTGTCCAGCTCCTGGTGCATAATGGCTGCTCGCAGACAGGAGTGTGGGACTGGGGTCACGTGGATGTAAGTACAAATCCTGCAGCCCTCATTGTAACCACTGGAATGTTATCTGACCTGAAGTCCCAAGGTCATGGCGCATGTGGCCTTGAACCCTCCCAGGGTGAGTGCAGGCACTTGACATAGCATGGGGCCCCAAGGACCTGACCCCCATTAAAATAGTTAATATGGGCCAGTGTGAATCAAAGAGGCCCTCGAGGACTGAGACTTCGGGCAAGTGAAGGCAGTTACTCCACTGGGCAGCCGCTGTGGGCATTCCTCAGCCAGGTGGGCGTTGGCGTCTGGGGTGTCTCGCTACAGCCTCAGCGCCGCAGGCCCATGGTAAAGCTCGGCTCCCAGTAGTACTAAATCCACTGACTCTGGCTGCAGAAGCCCGTGTGGACTTTGCTGTTACGAATCTGGCTGACTGGTTCTGTGCGGGGCCCATTTCAGCCACCCTGTGTGTGCCCTCACCCTGGTAGCTGTCTTGGCCTCTGCTCACTGCTGGCGGCTTCTCTGTCCTTGGGGACGAGACTGCAAGGCTTCCCCCCAACCCCACCACTGTTCTCTCCTTTCCAGAGACATGTGCTGAGCAGACGGTAGGGTCTGGGCGTGCAGGACACAGGGGCTCAGAGCCGTCCTTGCCCCTTCATCCAGGAGCTATGGCTCAGGACAGGGGGACACACACAGACTTCTGCTGGCCCAGCAGCAGCTCCACCCCCTCAAACAGAAGGGACCCTCACGTAAGGCAGAGAAAGCACTTTCTGGGTCCCTCTGAGGTACCTTCAAGCTACAAAGCAGTGCCCAAGGCAGACATGGCCCCACCCGCCCTGGTTCTCCAGGGTACTCAGGCAAGCCTTGGCTTTTCTGGGAATTCAGCTGCTTCAGGAAGGAGTCCGTCTGGGCTGGAGTTCAAGATCTGTCACTCAGCCTTTGGCGTCCCTTGACCTTCAGGTGCAAACCCCAGGAGGGCCTGAGCAGATTCCCTCAGGCCCATCCTCCCAAGGCACCCTGTCCTCCGCACACCTCAGGCTCTGCCCCGGGCCATCTGGTCAGAGGGCTCGGCTCGTGGGCACCCACGGCCACTTGTCCCCCGGGGACAGGGTCGTGTGCTCCCAGGGCTGTGGAACACGTTCTAGACGCTTTCTTGCTGCTAATGGAGGGAGGAGGGGGTGTGCCACTGAAGAGGGGCATCAGGCACTGAGCCCGGTAATCGTTCTGGGAATAAAATTACCACCCACAGATAAATCCTAGAAACAGCTGCCTAGAATATTCTTTGTATTGGAAAGTATGCTTTGAGATCATTACTCAGGATTTTATAGGCCATTTCTTGGCTGAGCCCCAGGATGGCTTATGGCTTTGCAAACAGACGACGTCGCCTTTTATGAATGATAGATGGCTTTTATCACACCTCTGCAGTACCGCTTACAGCGATAGGGTGATGCCCTGTGGCCATGGGCACCTGAGAGTTCGGCGTGGGCACAACCCACAGGTCTGGTCTTGAGTAGGGGTCTCTGGACCACTCTGGACCACGGCTGAGGGGCGTTTCCCACTCTGTTTTCCTGCCAGTCGCGTCACGGTGGGACAGGACGCTGCTGGTGCCCTCGGCACCAGCCCTGGCACAGGCCAGTCTCCATGGGGATCTGTTGCCCCACTTCCCAAGGTCCCCACACTGTGGCCTTTGTCTCTCCTCCTCCACCCTCTGCCCCACGGCCATGTATGTGGACCTCCTTGGCCAACCCATTCTCCTTGTCAATTTTGTCTTTCTTTTTTTCTCTTCCCACAATCCAGGCCTGGCATAGAGGGGCAGCAGCTGCTCTCTGTAGCCCTGTGGCCCTGGGGGGCTCACGCTAACTACAGCTCCAATCGGCTTCAGCCCTGCTCTCATTGCAACATAATTATTATTATCTTATTTGTTTATTTGTCAGAGAGAGAGAGAGAGAGAGAATAAGCAGGGGGGAGCGGCAGACAGAGGGAGAGGGAGAAGCAGGGTCCCCACTGAGTAGGGAGCCTGATGCAGAATTCGATCCCAGGACCCTGGGATCATGACCTTAGCCAAAGGGAGACGCTTCACCGCCTGAGCTACCCAGGCATCCCACAACAGAATTATTTTTAATAAACGGATTTATTTCTCAATCTGGGAGAGATCACTGCGTTTGGCCAAAATAGGCATGACTTAGTTTTAAAAATCAGCTCTGCTCAAAAACTGTTTAAAGAAAAGATGGCGCACAGAGACCATGCTGTTTAGATGACTGGAGATAGCATCAGGAAGAAGCCCAGGGACCAGGGGCTAATCCAGGGCTGAGACTGTTGTTTTTCCAGCAGGTCATGGGGTAATGAGTCAAGAAGCAGAGATAGGATGAGTCAAGACCACAGCCCAGAAACTACAGTGACACATGAGCTGCTCTGGTGACCCAGGTGACCCTGGCTTTAGAGGAGCAAGGGGGAGGGGGCTGGGGTGCAGGAAGACGGGGGGGCAGGGGGACCGAGAGCATGGGGGAGGGGGGAGGAGGGAGAGGGCTGGGGGAAGGAGGGTGGGGGACAGGGGCAGCTGGGCAGTAGGGTGGGGACAATGTCCGGGTGCCACTTGGTCCCTGAGACTCACACCAGTGGGTGTGGGCTGGTGAAACAAAGCTGCCTTGTGCACACGTATGTGCCACATCCATGCAGGAGGGTGGGTGGACCCACTCGGCCTCACACAACCCAGCGTTTCTTATGGCCGTGAACCGTGGGCCCTCAGCTTTGAACGAGCACAGTCAAGGATCAGGAATGAGAGAGAGCTCTTGGCCCCGTGGCTGGTCCTGAGAGGACAGGGGTGTAGTGGTGGGAGCCGAGGCCCGGCTTATGGCATCCCAGGAGCATCTATGTCCCCCCAGTCTGGCTGCTCCTCACTCGAGCCATGCAGCCAGCTGGCCAGAGTGTTGGGCGGCCTCAGCCTGAGGGTCCCATCTGTCCTGGGGTGGCAAGCACTCCCACTAAGCTCATGTCCCGAGACCCTGATGTCCCAGGGCTGTGGAGGGCCAGCAGAGCCTGGGGCACTTGGCTTCCAGCCCTGGGTCCCCTCCCACCTCCTCCTGCTGTGTCACCCAGGCTGGGCAGGGAGATCCCTGGGCAACCCAATGGGGTCTGTGAGGCCCAGTACTGTGCCTCCACTAGGGACAGGGAAGCTGACTTCCGAAGTCAGGGAGGACAGAGCAGGCCCTGCACCCAGGCCTCCCAATGACCCTGCTCTATTAATTTCAGGGTGGACCCTGATGGCCGAGAGACCCGGAGCTCAGGCCATTGCCCCCCCCCAGAGGCTCCCTGCCCCAGGCGGGGGGCCCTCCTGAAGGCAAGGCTGAGAAAGGCTCCAAGGGGCCACACCTGCAAGGCTGGGAGGCTCCGGGGGACCCCGAGCCTCCAGCTCATTAACCCCAATCTGCACTTGGTGCCTGGGCACATGGGCACACCCCGGGTTGCCCTAGGCCCAGCAAGGCCTGATGTAGTGCTGTGTCGGGAGAGCAGAGCCAGGGGACCCCTCTCGTTCTCACTGACCACCGCGAGCTGTGGAGCCTCTCTGTGGCCCTTGCCTGTCAAGGTGCTGGCTGGAACCCGGAAGCCTGCCTCACTAGCACCCACCTTGGTCTGTAACTTCCATTGCTGATGAAGACAAGAGCACTATAAGGAGAGCAGAGGGCCCCTCACTCAAGCGGGGGGATCAGGGCAGGCTTCTTTGGGGAGTCGAGGGATGAGGCAGGATGGGGGCTGGAGGGAGCAGGGAGGGCCCTGTGAGGGGCACTGATTAGGGGGTGGCGTGGAGGGGAATAGAGGCCTCCGGGATCTGAGCAGGGGGCCGAGCTCAGGGAATGGTGGGAGGTGGAGTGGGGAGGACGTCAGGAATTTCCCTGGGGGAGACTCTTGAGGTGGGTGTGGGGGGAATGTGCCCTTGGCCAGAGCTGGCTGTTGTGTCGAGACCCAGACTTTGAAACAGAAGGGGCCTGCCGGGGGCTCTCTGCCCCATGGTCTCTCCGCCCTGTCGTCTTTCCGTGGTATCCGCCCCTTGTCCAATGACCATGTCCAGCAATCTCTGCCCTTCATGGGGCTGCAGGGTCTCTGTGTCTCACCCAGGCAGTGAACCCGTCGTGACCTTTAAAGCTGATGACATGTACACTTTCCCCAAGTGTGACTCACCAGATGCAAGGTACCTACAGAAGGGGGTCTGAAGGGGGATGGCTAATTGCTGCTTCTGCTTCCTGCAGTGATTCTGTAAGGTCACGCCACAGTCTGTTCTTCACAGAAGACAACCAGGAGATCTGCACGGAGTGCAAACAGGAGCCTTTCAATGGCCCTGGGGCATGATGAGCAGCTGCAGCAGATCGGGGGACTAGTATGAGGAGAGCTCTCTGGGTGGCCTCGAGCCGGGCCACACACAGCAGACATTCGGGAGGCGGTCTGCGGGGCAAACAGGGCCTAGCCTCCTGGAGAACGAGGACATATGACTGGGGGAGCTTGGGGATTCTAGAAGGGGAAGGAACACGCAGGGAGCCTGCATGCCTGTCTGCCCAACTTTCTGACTGACTGGGCCACCAGCGTAGAACATTCCAGAAGCAACCAGGCAAGGACAAGACCAGAGCTGAGGCTGGAGCTGCAGCCCTGGGGAGCCGAGTTAGCTCAGCTGACGTCACCACCAGCTGAACACAGTGAGACACACCACTGGCAAAAACACCACAATCCTAAAACTAGTAATACATTATGTGCTAATTAATTGAATTTAAATTAAAAAAAAAACAGAATCAGAATCTTCTCCAGACCACTTTCATAATGTGGACACAACTCAGAATTACTATCCAACATGCAGAAGAACAAGTCCATGGGACGCACTCCTTGGAGAGAGGAACTCGAGTGGGGAGAGTGGCCAGGAGGCCCCAGGCGTTGGGACCCCAGATGGGGCTTGCACTCTGTGTGCCATGAAGCTCGGTGACTCGGTGCGGAGATGTTCAGTATTCTGTCCTCTGCGTCCCTGGCCCGTTGAGGGCTGTAAAGGGACCCCCTCCATCCCTGGCTGTGCTCGTTCTCTGCAGTCCCCTCTGTCCTTTAACAGTACAGTGACTCCAGCTCTTCTGGCTTGTGTGAGTGAGATTTTTTCAATCTTTTTGTTTTCATGTGTGTTTTTATATCACGTGAGTGTGGGGCAGGCAGCACAGGGTTGAGTCCTGCTGTCTTACACAACCTGACAGCTTAGGCCTCCGGATTGGTGTTCGCAGAGCATTCTCATCTGATGCTGCTATTGGTAAGAGTCTTAAATCTTCGACCTTACTATTTGTTTTTTTCTGTCCATCTCATTTCTGTTTCCCTTTTCCTCTTAATCTGCCTTCTTTTGGAGAATTTGAGTATTCTTTACGATCCCATTGAATCACATTTTTGCTGGTTCCCTATAACTCTGTGTGTGCGCGCACGTGTGTACATGTGTGTGCATGTGTGTACGCGCACGTATATGTGCTCACATGCTTTAGGGCTTGTAGTGCACGGTTTTGACCTCATCCATCTTCACATAACGTTGTAGTCCTTCATGCCAGTTCAGTGGCCTCACAGCAGTGGCCCCGTCCCCTGGCCAGGGTTCCTGGTGGTGTTGCCCTGTCCACACTTGTCTTCATACGAGGTCTCCCTGTGGCATCATCTTCTTTCTGCCTGAAGGATTTCCTCAGCATCCCTTGATGCTGCTGTGCTAGACATCATGAATTACTGTAGCTTCTGTAGGTCTGAGAAAGTTGATGTTTCACCTTCTTTGCACCATTTGTTGCTGGTCGTAGAGTCATGAATTAGTAGTTTTCTAGATGATGGAAGGCAGGCATTTGCCAGTAAAAGATAACTAGTACCAAGCAGAAAGACAACCCTACAGAGATGCGTCAGGATCAAATAGACGGTTGCCAGTGCCAAAAAGCAAATCTCAAAAGTAACTAGAGGAAAAGTGACTCTGAACACAGCGGGGATACTGGTTTGATCACCAGCCAACTTCTTATCAGACTCTGTGGGGATCGGAAGAGAATGAGACACCAGAATTTAAGTGTAGAAACAAACAAAAAGGCCTTTCAACCCAGAACCCTATATCTCTCTGTGTCCCCTTATATTCCCTATGTCCCTCTATATCTCTTATATCTCTTAGATCCCCTATGTCCTCCTACATCCCCTATATCCCCTACTTCCCCCATGTCCCCTTCTGTCCCCCATGACCCCCATATCCCTATGTTTCCCTGTATCCCTTATATTCCTGTATATCTCCCTATATGCAGCAAACATATCCTTTAAGAGGGACTGCTAAAATACAGCTTTTCTGGAGTTTAGAAAGCTTAGAGAAATTATCACCAAAAATCTCTACCATCAAAGATGCTAAAGGAAGCTCTTTGGGATGAAGGACATTACAGCAGTACAAGGAGACGTGGATCCTCAGAATGGAGTAAGTGTCCTCAGAACGGTAAACAGGTCAATGTAAAAGGCTCCTTGTGTTAGTGTGCCTGCTCCCCCTGACTTTTGTGCAATACACACGACTTAAAGTCAAAGCTGTATTATCACTGGGGCTGTGGAGGGATGAACAGGTGCAGTGAGGGATGTCTAGGTCACCGAAACCTTACTGTGTGGCTCCGCAGTCATGACACGTGTCATCCTTGTGTCCAAATCCACAGAACGCACAATAACGCAAACTATGGGCTTCACGTGGTGATGCTGTGACAGTGGAGCTTCCTCAGTGATAACAAGTGTCCCTCCATGCCAGGGGTGCTGATCAGGGAGGAGGCTGGCCGTGTGGGAGGGCAGGGGGCATGTGAGAAACCTCAGTACCTTATTCCGAAATTTGCTGTGAACCCAGAACTGCTCCAAAAAAATGAAGTCTTTAAATAAAACTGTAGTAATTTTTCCTGAGCTGTCTAAGGTGTGTGGATGTAGGACATACATATGCTGACTGCAGCACGAAGGGTGGGAGGGATGGCCCAGGATGGCTGCAATATTTCCACATTGTACTTGAAGTAGTAAGGTGTTCATTGTGAGTGGGATGGGAAAAGTTCAAGGTGGGTAATAAAATGGCATGACATGCAGAAAACACATCTGAAGAAATTCTCTAGCCACTCATAATTAAGAAAGAAAAAGCCCAGCAAAGTAGAACTTCTTTAAAATGATACAGGCATCCACAAAAAACCCATAGTTAACATCAGTAGTGAAAGGCCAAATGCTTCCTTTATAAATCAGGACCAAGACAAAGATGTCCTTTCTCGTGTTTCATATTCAGCATCATGCCGGAATTCTCAGCTAGTGTGAAACAGCAAGAAAAAGAAATAAAAGGCATACGGATTGGAAAGCAAGAAATAAAACTGTCCTTTTTCATGGATGACATGATGGCTCGGTAGAAAATACTGAAAAAGTAAAACCCGAAAGGCCAGTAGAATTCATAAGTGAGTATTACAATGTCATAGGATATAAAGTCAACATACAGAAATCATTTGTATTTCTATACACTAGCAATAAATGATTGGAAATTGAAACTTCTAAACTGCCACAGAAGAGTAGCAAAAATCATAACATACTTTGGAAAAGATCTTATATATATAGGATCTGTCTGCTGAAAACTCAAAAACTGGAAGAAATTTGGTCTGGTTTAACAACAGGACTGGGAGGCTTATAAAGAGCAGAAATTTATTTCCCACATTCTGGAGGCTGGACGTCCAACATGTCCAACATCAAGGCGCCAGCATGGTCATGTTCTGGTGGAGGCCCCTTCCTGGTTCATGGCTAGAGCCTTCTCCGCATCATCCCATGGCGGAGGGGACCAGGGATCTCTCGGGAGCCTCTCCTATAAAGACACGGATTCCATTCGTGAGGATGGCATCCGCATGACCTGATCACCTCTGAGAGGTGCTTGGTCCTTTTGTCAATTTCTTGAGGAACCCCATACTCAGTGGCCTTTCCCCAGTGGCTGCCCCCATTTGCATTCCCACCAGCAGAGCACGAGGGTTCCCCTTTCTCCACATCCTCACCAACACATGAGGGCTTTAGTTGTTTTGATAAGAACCATCCTAACGTATGGGAGATGATGTATTATTGTGGTTTTGTTGCATTTCGCTGATTATCAGTGATATTGAGCATCTTTTCATGTGTCTGTTGACCACTGTTGTT
>RCUC01055194.1:0-11205 GCA_003697995.1 Taxidea taxus jeffersonii | reverse complement strand
TTAAACTTCTAACATGGCAGATATCAATGGATGTTTACCTATAAGATTAACAAAAACCTCTTGGAGGCCCTCAGTAATTTTTCAGAGTGTAAAGGGATCCTGAGACCAAAGAGCTTGAGAACCACAGCTGCGGTCTTAGCCCTGGACACCTTCTCCCCAGTGCACTTCCTGCCCTCAGGACCTTGCACCCCAATCAGGAGACATGCCAGCAAACAACAACTTCGAATGCTCTGTGATGAATACTGTAACGGGCATCCCCGGAGTGCAAGAAAGCATGACAGATTCAGCCCTGGAGGAGGAAGAAGGAAAGACTCCCTGCCGGCAGGGGACCAGGAGGATGAGCAGGAGGCTCCCAGGCAGACATGGAAGATGCCAGTGGGAAAGGAGCAATTCAGACAGAGAAAGGGCAGAAGCAAAGGCAGAGACAAAGAATGGCATGGTGGGGCGCCTGGGTGGCTCAGTGGGTTAAAGCCTCTGCCTTCGGCTCAGGTCATGATCCCAGGATCCTGGGATCGAGCCCCACATCGGGCTCTCTACTTGCTGGGGAGCCTGCTTCCTCCTCTATCTCTCTGCCTGCCTCTCTGCCTACTCGTGATCTTTGTCTGTCAAATAAATAAAATCTTAAAAAAAAAAAAAAAGGAATGGCATGGTGCATCCCGACTCCTGCAACGTGAGCCGTGAGCCCTGAGCGCACAGAGTGGAGACTCTGGGAAAGAGAGAGGGAGACGGATGGCAGGACAGGGAGAGCCCAGGGCATTCCAGACCAGAAAAGTTGATGGTGGGCCATCAAAAAGCCTTTAATCGGGGATGTGACAGAAGATCTGCATTTAAAGCAAAGAAGTTGTGTCAACATTGTTAAAAAGAAAGGAGTGAAGAGGCACATGATGAAGAGAGGTAAGAGAAAGGTAAGAGGCTACCAGAATAAGGTGAAAAATAAAGCCTGAACTCAGGCACCTGCGATGGGTGAACAGATGCAGCAGGTTAAGGCACTGTTGCCCAGGAGAGATCTGGAATTGGGAACAAACCTGTCTGAAGGAAAGTTTTCGAGCCGAGCCAGGGTGTGCTGACTGTGCTGACTGTGCTGACTGTGGGATCCCTGGGAAAGATGCCGAGTAGGCATAGACGTACGTGGTGTGGTCAACGTAGCCATCACCAAAGCCATCACTGGCTGAGACTCCATCACTCAGAGTACCAAGGAATCTGAGAGGCAGAGGTAGAAGGAGAAGGGCCCCAGTATATGGGAAGGTACTGCATAGAAATATTCCCTGGCCCAAGGAAGATACCACTGGGACGCTTCAGGTTACTGAACTTGAATGAACTTGCTGGATATTCAAAAGCAGACGTGACCAGCCAGTAGATGCTTTCCAATTCACAGTCCCAGAGGCTTGGTATGGGCTTCAGCCTCATGGTGGTGAGGATGGGGACTGGGGCACAAGAGGAGGGAAGAGTAAAAGCAGATTGGTGTTGATTCGGAAGGATTTCTGTCCCTGCTGAAAAGAGAGAGCCAACCTTCCAAATGAACAGCGACAGCACAAGCGTCGCCTCCTGGTTCCCATGTCACACACAGACAGAGGAATTTTGGATGAGGGAACCCAAGACTGAGGGAGTTTTGTATCTTGCATGTGATCAAAACTGTTTCATAACAGTGAACTAATTTTATCTCCAAAGCCAGGAAGCAGATACTCTGGGCTAAAACACGTACTCGTCTGAAATCCAAGGACTCGATCTAAGCACGCAGTCTGGTGGAAAGTTAAGAGCCCTTACCATGTGAAGTGGACCTAGCAGAATGCTTCAAAATCAAGCATTCAGAACCCAACCTGAACTACTTTCCTGTCTGTTTCTGTCTGCCCTTTAGGCTGTTGTGTCTGAGGCAGGAACAGTGCTGCTCTTGTAAGGTAAGATAGTTTCTATCTTCTCAACACAGAGCTTCAACTTTTCAGGAATTTCCTTGTTGCTTTCTGCTTTGCAAAAAACTTCTGCCATTTTTTAAACCAAAGGCTTCTAACTGGAGATCTAATTCCCTCTGGCTTCCATCCCCGGCTGTGCTGGGAGATGCCTGACCTCTGCCAGAGAGAATCAAGGCTGTGTCCCCACCCTCCCCTGGGGGAACAATGTGGTGGGGGTTGTTGAAGGCGTGCGCCTGCATCCTTTAGGTCTTGCATGGAAACTTTAGGATCCAGGAATAACCAGCTGGCTCTTCTCTATGTGTCTCAAGGCTTTCTATGAAGCCATGACATGAAAGGACCAGGGGGCTCCATGTGAATGGGACAGAAACACTGATTCCCACACCCACCATCCTCACTGTAAAAGGATCACTACAGCCTCTCCATCTGTATTAGAGGTAAAGGCATTAAAACTAGAACACTTATTTTTTTAAAGATTTTATTTATTCATTCGTCAGAGGAGAGAGAGAGAGAGAGAGAGAGAGAGAGAGCACACAAGTAGGGGGAGAAGCAGGATCCCCACTGAGCAAGGAGCCCAATGCAGGATTCCATCCCAGGACCCTGGGATCATGACCTGAGCTGAAGGTGGATGCTTAACTGACTGAGCCATGCAGGTGTCCCTAGAACACATTTTTTTATAGCATTCTTTTAGGTTAAACTCAGTTTTAAAATATAACTGAGCCAGTGTGAGCCCCTAGAACTGATATTGAAGGAAATGGGAACACCACTAAGGACAAGTCTTCCCTGAATTATACAAAACACCTTTTGAATTAAACAAGTAATTCTTTCCACTGAAGTATCTAATTTGAATTTAAACATTTCTTTACATGTTACCTTAATTAGATGCACGTTTCTCTCAGCATCTTAATTTTATGCATTTTACACTTCTAAGCAGCTTGCTAGTGAGGATTGCTTATTTGCATTCATTTACATACAATTTGCAAGAAATGTTGGAAAACCTAGAAAGGGAGAGACTGTAAATTCATGGATTTTTTTTCCCTAAATAAAAATGTCAGTTCTATGAGGAAATGAACAGCACATTTTTTCCTTGCTTACCTATAGTACTTTCAAGACTACTTTTAATATTTGTACACACAAAGAGATCCATTTAATGAATACTGGAATAGGAAGATTTTCCCCTACAAGTTAATAACAATGATTAAAAAAAGGCTCCAAACTTCTAATCGCCTTCTTAACGAGAACATGAAACATTCTCAAGCAGATGATGCCTCCTAAAAAATATTATTTGCAAAGTGCATCTTCTCATACGATAAGGACATATTTTATCAATTCTACTCTAAAGATTCATCCAATTTAAAACTATTTCTTTTAGCAATGGGTAGTTTATTCTGCATGACTTTCACTCTAGTTAATTGGATTTTCTCCACATCCCTCTCCTCTCTTGAGCTTGAATTTATATTCACAATAATTCCGCCTTCCTTACAAAAATGCTAACTGCTAGAGGATCAGTTTGGGCCACTCTTTGTGTCAGGAAATTCAGTTGGTTATTTTTCTGAGATGGAAGTTTTTGATACTTTCCAGGCTTGCAATGCCTTGTGTTTACACTAATATCACAAAATATGGGGTGCTCCTCTCCCTGTGACCTTGAGCATGGGCTCAGACAGGGCTCTGGGAATAGATCTCCTACAGCAGCCATTTTTGTAAGGACTGTAGAGAGAACAAAATGGTAGAAAACACTTAAAATGTAAGTGCTTTTGACATTAAAATTTTATCTCCCTAATTTCTTTGGAACATGTTAGGGAGCTCCCCACCCAAGCTTCATAAATAACAACTGTACTTCCAGAAGGCTCTCCCCTCTGCATATTGAAAGTAATTTTAGGTTACCGATCTGAGCTTCATAAAAGAAAGCTGCCTATCCAAAATGAGACAGGCCTCGGCAAAAATTAGAGTTTTGACATTCTTCTAGTTGTAAAATAATGTTATCTGGCAGATGGAGTTTATCCTTGAAAAACAGTGGAAAGGCTAGGCATGGAAGATGCCTCTACAGAGCAGTAGGGGAGGCTGGGGCAACAGTGTCTGATGAAAGTTCCTGATGCAGCAGGCTCCAGGAGCTTCCTGGGTGGGCTCGGACTGGCCACGTGACTTCCCCGTGCCTCAGTCCTCCTGTAGTAAAACCAAGATCTTGCAGAAAAAGCAAAAACAGATGCTGCACTTGAGATGATCTCTCTAAAGTAAACAAATTAGGGAATTTATACATCAACTGTGGTCTCTGGAAATCAGTGAGAACCGAGTTTCCTAAAATAATTCAAGAAATCACTATGAATATCCTGTAACGTGCCAAAGCTATTTCTTTTTCCCCAGCACTTTTCTCCGTCATTCTCAAGGCACTGTTAGGTGGATGTTGGAAGATGCATTGTGGGTCACAGATGAAACATACTAAATTTTCACCCACAATTCCTGAAGAGTACCAGTGGAACTGTAGCATTAGAAAAAAGAAACACCATTTTTATCTAAGTGATTATGAAAACTCTTCTTTGTAAACTTAAATCTCATAGGAGGTATGATTATGTATACTAGAGAAAGTGAAATTTGGTGAACTTATCTATAAAGCTGAAATCCAACATATGTTTACTTAAAAAATAGATTTGCTATTTTTGCTCTAGCAGAGCTGAATAATTAAATAATGCTCACTCCTGGTTTTGTAACATCCTAAACTGTCTTCAAATATCTCAAGGTGTGCCCAGTTTCTCATGCTAAGTTAACCCGAGACTCCAAATTGCCTCATTTTATAAACAGTATTCCGAACAGTGTCTCTTTAGAAAAAGCCTACCAATAATTCATCCAGTGAAGAGTTGCAAAAAAGTTGAACACGATTAATCCAGTGTTTGTGGGATCTACCTTCAATTTCCATCTTGTTTAATCCCAATCTTAAGATACACTTGGTTGTTGTTTTTTTTTTAATGTGCCCATTTATAGTCTTGGACACACAGTAAGATCCTCAGCACTACAGTGGACTTTCTTCATCACACTGAGCAAGGTGTTGGCTCTTTTCTTTTCTGTTCAAGCAAGGTCTGGCACTGGGACCAGGCCCTCTGTGAATATAATGCATAATAAGCACATTCATAGAGCGTCTGCCACGAATGCACTTGTACACATTAACATACTATGAGAATATTAACTGACATTACACAGCAACATGCTAGGGGCTTGACACAGAAAACTTCTTTAAAACAGACAAATAGATAAGTACAGGCATCAAAAGCAAACATTTATAGTGTGTTTATGTGTTGGGATAGGAGACACATTTACCATCCTCAAGAAATTAGCTCCAGTTAGGAAACGGGATATATTTACATAAAACTAAGAATATAAGGCATCGTATGTTACATAAAAAATGAGAAGGGACAGAAGGGACTGTAAGAAGCAACATTTGAAAACGTATTTAGAGTCATGTGGATGGGCACACACGGCCCAAGCGGAATTTTAGGAAGAGGGTGTGTGCCGTCAGCGAACGGGGCGGGGCTCCACGTAGGCACAGAAAAGAATGCAGGCTTGCAGCACTCACAAGCAGAAAGCTTGCCACTCGTTAGCCACAAGACCTTGGCCAAGCTCATGAACCAACTCTTTAAACCTTAGTTTCCTGATCTCCTAACTGTGGGTGACAGCAGTAACTCACTGTGAAAGGGAAACGGGAAAACCGACTGAATTCACGCAAAGGGCTACGCAGTGCTCAGGGCACAGACAGTGGTTTCGAGAAATATGAGCTATAACAGAACTGATTTACATTAAACTTACCTCACCCCCTCTTAGCCCAATTGTTCATTCCTATGTCATTTAATTTGTTCTCATAATGACTTTTCTCATCCCTTTAATCAGTCTTGTTGCTAGCCTGGGAGTCCCCTTGTCTACACTTTCTAGAAATAAGTGACCCAGACAGAGTTCAGTGTTGGGGTGCTCCCTGGGGTCACAGACTGCGCAGTGACTACATCTGGGCTCTGTGACATAATCCTTTTATAGCGCACATGGAATTGTGCTGGTCTCTACCCTATCAGATCTAATTAAGGAGCACTATCATTTGAGAGTCACTCTTTAAAATCATCTTTCGTCTCAATATCTCTGAAGCTCCTTAGATTATGTGCTAGTTCTGGCATTTAGGACAACTTTTGATATAATACAGGGATGGTCCTACCTCCCGTCTTATGCTGACCACTGTCTGAAATAAACAGGCCCTCCAGGGAAGTTTGAACTCATTCTTGTCGCAAAGAATTTCACAATCCTGGCCTTTCTCCTTACTTTCTTTTGACCTCTAGTATCTTTTAGGTTAATACTTTGTAATACTTAAGTTGAATACTTTGTACTCTTCCTGTTCTGATTACTAATGAAGTTAAGAGGAAGACCAGAGCCAAAACCATTATCTGTGTAACATCCTATGATGTTACAGCCAATTTTTTGATGTTACCGGGCAATGTCAGCTTTGTACGTCCATCTTAGGAAATGGCTGGTTGTGTCTGGAAGCAGGTAGACATGACACTTTATGACCTTGTGCTTTCCCATCTGCACTCACAAGATGAGAAAATATTCAGCTCCAAACTAAGTTAAATTCATTTGAATAGCGCAATACCTTGAAACAATGTCTTCTATTCCAAATTTAAAGTGTGTGTGTGTGTGTGTGTGTGTGTGTGTGCACTCACACACACACACACACACAGACATACAGCTCATAATTTTGAATAATTTCTTGCAGTCACCAAATACTATGTACGTATTCTTAGGAAAAACACTTGCTTGTTTTTAAGATTCAGTTGGCTCCTGAGTATTCACAGATGGTCTGAACGTTTTAATTACTCAGTCTGAGGGACTGATTGGCCCAGGACTGGAATGAAACCTCAACCTCCTGGTTTTTGTCCCGCTGGCACTCAGTTCAGACTGAACTCTTAGGACAATACATTGTTTTCCTCTAAGAAAAAACACAGAGCACCTGTCCACCTCCAAACAAATAAAAACAACACAACAATAACAAAACCAACCTCCAAGTTCCCGGTATATACATACTCTTGTCAAACCTTCAACGCGGCAAACATCATTAGTTTGGGTTTAATTACTTTAGGACAACAAAGTTTACTCTAGCCCTTCTCTCTTACTTAGACCAGGTGCTCACTGAATGAACAGCAAAATCAGGACCCCAGGGTAACACATCAAAGTATTTTATTTTATTTTTAACATGAATTACCTAGTTATTTGCTTGAATTCTCTCCCCACAGTTTACTGTGTAACCTTAGCTCCTACTACAGAAGAATGTGAATCTGGGAGAACCTGGGTAGCTCAGCTGGTTAAACATCCAACTCTTGATTTCAGTTCAGGTCATGATCTCAGGGTAGTGAGATCAAGCCCTGTGTCGGGCTCTGCACTGGGCATGGAACCTGCTTGAGATTCTCACTCTCCTTCTCCCTCTGCCCTTCCCCCCCCACCTCCCAACACCCTGCTCACTAATGTGCATGCTCTCTTTCTCTCTCTCAAAAAAAAGGGGGGGGGACGTGAATCTGTTATTATGTAATAAGATGGATGAGAAATGCTCTTGGACCTTGATGTCCACATTAGAGCTCTTCACATTAATAATGATAGCAGCAAGTGTTTAGAAGATAATGCAGTAATTAAAATTGTGAAAACATTCTATCAGCATAATTTCTGGCCAAATTAAATTTTAAGATCGTTCTATTTTTGATTATTGAAGAACCCTAATACATTCAGATAATAAACAGAAGAAGATAAAAATCGCTGGTAATCCTGACAATTATGATTTTAACGTTTTGGTCTTTTTTTCTTCTGATCAATAATCAGTCAATGAAAGATTTCTCATATTTCAATAAATTCCACCCGGATACTGATTTTTAACTAAAATTAATTTAAAGACTAGAAGAATGCCCACTTGAGATCACTGGCCGGCATGTGCACATACACACAAAGCGATATCTGGAAGGGCTGCCCTAGATGGATCTTGATAGCATAGAGCACCAGCTTTATTTTTTTCTTTATGTTTTTCTGCATTTCCAAATTTTAGGATGAACACTATTCCTTTTATTATTTAAAAAATAGAATTGGGGTGCCTGGGTGGCTCAGCAGGTTAAGCCTCTGCCTTCGGCTCAGGTCATGATCTCAGGGTACTGGGATCGAGCCCCGCATCGGGCTCTCTGCTCAGCAGGGAGCCTGCTTCCCCCCTCTCTTTCTCTGCTGGCCTCTCTGCCTACTTGTGATCTCTGTCAAATAAATAAATAAAATCTTTAAAAAAAAAGAAATATTCTATTTTGGTAGAACATTTTCACTGGCTGTTATTTTGCTTTATGACAGTCAACTGAAAGACAAATGCATCCTGATATTCCTTTATAGATTAAAAAATTGTCAAAAGCAGTTAATTCCCTCAAAAGGTGTCATGAAATAGGCAAATACAAAGGGAAAGGCAAACTGCCAGATGAGATGCCAGGCTTTGGATTTACCCGGGCAGGGGCTCAATAGCTATGAGCTCATCCTGATGTGCCTGCCACCCTGCTCTCTGTGCTGGGGGGCTGTTTTAATAAAGCCCAGCCTCAGCCCAGAGAAGCCACAGAAAAGACACATGCAAAACTGGAGAGAAAAGTGCTGCTGTGAGAACCAAGAGGCGGTAACAAATGCTCCAAGCTGACAGTCCCTGTGGCTGGTTAGTGCAGGCAGAGCCGAGTTAATGAGGCCAAAGTCATGGTTTCAAGTGGGTGACCAGGGAGCTTGGCTCTGCTTCACAGCCATTGAGGACACACACCCCTAACTCCAGTTACCTGAGCAAATGCTGGCCTGTTGTGTTGGGGAATCCTGAATAACCAACACCATGAGTAAAATAAAGCAAATGGAGTATGAAAAGTGCACCTTCCTTACCAGGTGAATAGTGCGACAGCCCCTCACTCCTACTTTTGAGAACAGAAGATACAGCCTTTCTCTTCTGAGCGACTAATCAGAACAGGAGAATCAGCAGGGCCAAAAGAAAGGTGTGAGCTCCAAGACACAACCTAGTTCTACCTGACATCTTCCCGGGTTCCTTACCGAAGATTATTCTTCAAATGTGAGGAGGAAATGCACAGCCCAACAAAAGCAAAATATTATATCCATGCAAATGGTCCAGTGGCCCCAGGAGATGACATGTATATTCTGAATTTTGCTGAGGCGAAGAAATAATTGAGACAGCCATGCAACGGGATGGTAAGTAAAGAACTGCTCCAAAAAGCAGAATTGGGCATATGAGCCATCCTTGACACTCTGGTCGTGTAGACCTTTGTTATAAGTAGTGATGATAATGGTAGCTTATTGACCTCCAGCTTTGTTAATCAGCTTATGTTCCTTGTCTCACATAGTCCCCCATGCCCACGAGACAGGGAGCACCACGACTCCTCCTTCACAGAAGCACAGCTTAGAGAGGTTTAAGGAACTGGCCTACCGTCCCCCCGTGAGAGCTGACTTCCAAGTCCTCCCAACACCAGAAGAGGAAAGCATACATTTCCCACAGACGGCTTCTTTAGGGATGGGTGCTAGTTGCCAACCTGGAGACGAGGTTGGAGGAATATGGCTGCTGATGTGGAACTTCTGCCAGAAGCTGAGAGAGTTAAAAACCTCACAAGAGAGAAGAGATGTGTCAGGAAACGCACCAGTTGCACCACGTGGGATCGTGCTGCCTGTGGGCTCCTCTCTAGCTGGGGAGTCTTAGTCTGTATCAGAAGAAGGGAACCTTCACAGCCCTCTGGCCCATCCATCCCATGGCTTAGTATTTACTGAATTCTGAGAAGGTATCAATGGCGCATTGGTGCTGGTCCAACTGGTCGGTGCGATGTACAAGAAAGGACCAAGGCTAGCTGGGGACTGAGCACTGAGAGATACCAAGTCACTGTAACAGGAAGGAGGGGACAAAGCACCAGTCCCTTGGCTACCAGCTCCTTCCACACTAGGGCTACTCCTGCATTACAGAACAAAAGCTCCCACATGGACACCGGGGCTACCATAGCAGATGGCTTTTGGGGGGCTGCCATGGTCAACACAGGCACCTAGATGAGGGTGGCTGTCCCTGCACCAGCCTCTGCGGCTTCATAAACAGGGTAGATGGGGAGCAAATTCTTTGGCAGCTTCTTGGCAAATCTCCCCTGTCCCTCCCTCCGGTACATGTGTGCATGCCCATTTGTGCATGCGGACACACACACACACACACACACACACACACACACAACCTGCCTTGTCATCTCTACAAACAGTATCCGTCCCTGGGGATGGCAGCCTGGAATGGGAATGGTGTCGGATGCAGAGACAGAGCCCCGTCTCTGTCCTCATGGACTAGGCAACTGCCCCAGGTCTCTCATTTCTCGTGTCAAAGAAGGATACACACTCACGCACACCGGGGGAGTTTGAAGGATGAAGTAAAGGACCCCGTGTTAGCAGCTAGCAGTGTTTGGCACACGCTACACTACATGAATGCAACTCGCTAATTTTCTTGTTCCTCACTGCTTCTCAGGAAATGCTGACGATAAATCTGACTTCCACTGTGAGAATCTTCTTGGAAGAAAACAGGTATTCTCTCATTACTTAAAAACAGTATTTTATAACACAGGAAGATCCTTATCCCAGAGTACATAAAAGTTTAAATAAATTATTAGAAGACCAAAGAGAAATATAATTAAAGATTAGAAAGAAATGAAAAGTCGCTTCTATTAAGCGGGCTAAGATATTTTGGAGAGAACAATTTCAGCTGCTGGTTCATCTCTTCAGAGGGCTGACAGTGACTCTTTTAAAGGGAGAGGAGGGGTTTTTTGGTTTGTTTTGAAATTGTAAATTAACATAGAGTAAAACTGAATTTTTATAGGCTCTGTATGTTAAATCCACAGAGCCATACACCAAAAACAGTTAATTCTATCATTAAAAAATGAAATGAATTTTAATACACCGAGATTAAACAGAAATAAAATTCAAAAATAAAAATAAGATAAATTTTAAAATTTAAAAATCAAATGAATTAATTCAAACACTAATTTTAAAAGGAAAAGGCATGTTAATACATCAAACATTGATTTAAAAATAAAATGAATAATGAAATAGGGGCGCCTAGGTGGCTCAGTTGGTTAAGCATCTGACTCTTGAGTTCAGCTCAGTTCCTAATTTGGGGGTTGTGGGTTCAAGCTCTGTGTTGGGCTCCATGCTGGCCTACTTGAAAAAATAAAATAAAATGAGTTAACTTTTAAAGAATGAAATTTACAATAGTAAGAGACTCCTATAAGTATCCTAACAGTCATAATAC